>JAMZDL010000050.1:0-183129 GCA_027579765.1 Candolleomyces efflorescens
CGCGTGTTCGATTTGGACCAACTTGCCACTCGGAGAAAAGACGGTCAACGAATAGCTGTTATCGCATGTTCAACGTCATGATAATGAGGTCTAACAGGTGAACCTGCCTGTATGCGCCTCCGTCTGCATTGGCCATGATGAGATCGAGGAGGGGAAGTGGGAAGCGAGTAGATGGATGGAGGACAAGGTGCGTGCTTAATTCAATGACGCGTCCTGCCTGTGTGCACGCGTTTGTTTGGCCCTGTGTTGCATCGACCACTCTACTTCCTCCTGCTCAGCGATTACTGTCCAGACGTCCAGATAGAATCCATGTTACAGATAGATACATTTCCCATGATAAATCAAGTGTACAATTTCCGTCCTTCTGATACACACAACTACATAATGATAGCTAATAGATTACTGGTCGACCTTGAGGGGAGTGGTCCTGAGATAGGGCTGATGAAGAGTTGGCGTCAATTCATTGAAACAGATTATTTCTAGCTCGATTTAGCAACTTACGAGGTGTTGGGTGAACTCAGGGAACAAGGTCTTCGCCTCGTCGTTCGTGACAGTTGGGTGAACAATGACATCATCACCCTTCTTCCAGTTCACGGGGGTGGTGACACGGTGCTTGTCGCCGATTTGGAGAGCTAGAAACCATGGTAAGCACAATACTTGCGCAGTTAACTGGACATGAAAGAGGACTGACAATCAATGACACTAATGCGCTCGGTTAGTATGAATGAAGCAGCTCAAAACGGAAGGAAGGAACCACTCACCGGATGATTTCGTCAAAGTTGCGGCCGGTGGATGCAGGATAAGCAAGGGTCAACCGAATGGTTTTCTTGGGGTCAATGATGAAGACCGTTCGGATCTGCAGCCGATGTCAGCTGTTGGAATGATGCAGTAGGCCTAAAACTTACGGTGAAAGGCAGGCCCTTGTTGTCTCGGTTGGTGGCGTCCTGTTCGTCCAACATGTCATAAAGGACGGACACCTTCCTGTCAGGGTCGGCAATCTGAGTATGGGGTTGAGTAATAGAACGCAAGATGGTTCAGGATACTCACGATGGGGTACTGGACATCGGTAGGTCCGACCTTGGCGCCAAACGAGTTAATGTCCTGGACCCACTTGTGGTGCTCCTCGAGGCCATTGGCGGAGATGCCAATGACTTTGACATTCCGCTTCTTGAAGTCTTCAGCACGTCGAGCAACCTCACCGAGCTCGGTAGTGCAGACGGGGGTGAAGTCTCCAGGGTGCGAGAAGAGGATCGCCTGACGATAAGATTAGATTAACGGATTCGATCTTATCTAAATTAACGGACCCAGGAGTCGCCAATCCACTCGTGGAACTTGATGGGACCAGCGGTGGTATCAGCCTCGAAGTCGGGGGCAATGTTTCCAAGTCGGAGAGCAGGCATTTTCGAGTTTGGGATGGACGGGGGGTAAGAATAGAATGTCTAAGGAGGCACTTGTCCGGGGCTTGGGGTTGGAGCGTTAAGTAGGCGGGGACGCGCGCTGTGGCGATGATCGCGTCTTTGTTTCTCACGAATTGTCATTTGCAATCGTTCGTCTACATTGCGTGCTTCCCAAGCCTCTCCAAGAAAAGCAAGCTATTTAGCAGTTTGCAGGAAGGATGGGGCGGAAGTGGCGAAATGCGACTCATGATCACTTCTACGATAGATATCTCAATTAATCAGCATTCTAGAACATGCCACAAGAGTAAGTCCTAGTACCAGCAAGTTTGAGTTCACCGCGACCAACTCGACCAAGCTCTGGTCCTGTTCAATTCAATAATACGCGACAGAATGCAGCAGGTTATGTGGATGGTTCTCTTGCTGGGTCTGCAATATCTTATCGATATTTTCATCAATGTCGTCAGTGGCCTCAATCTAAATCATGGTGTCAGTCTTATCACAGATGGCTAATGATCTACAAACCGCTGCAGCTAGGTCCAGCATTGCCTTTCCGGCTATGAATGCTTCTTCGTGATTATCTTTGATTTCCATATTGATGATGTGAACAGACTTGTTGTATTCCCCGCCTCGATTCATTAGGTCTAAGGGGATACGGAGTTGGATTGACGTTAATCGGGCGACGGAAAGACGTCCGAAACAACATGACCTGCTTACCATCGCATACGGCATCGAAACATCGCTCCTCGCAGGTTATAACCACATCTGCAACAGTTCTTGTCTCCTGCCAGCGCTCTGGAGCCAACTTTATCCGTCGATTTCTATCCAGCATCGGCAGGAGGCCATTGGCAGTATACCTACCGCAATGCTCAAGTCTAAAAATAGATGACTGGTGACTTGCACTCACAATCTTGGGTCTTTGGATTGAAGTTCCTCGTAAATGGTGTTGTACGGGGTTCCAAACTGGTATATGTTTGGCTTGTCTATGGAGGGGCCAGGAAGACGCACAGCGGAGCCTGTGCCCGACGAGATCACTCGATACCCCGCCTTACTGGAAGACTGATAGAGAAGTCCACTGTCTTTTCGAAATTTTCACAAACGAGATACTTACGCCAGAACGTTGTGGCCTTCCATAGATCGATTCTGCGGATTGTCAATGACTACTCATCAGATTAACAGTTAAAGAGCGTGCAGACCTGATTACTGGCGCACACGACGCAAAACAATGGGCGAGATTTGTACCCATTCTGATGAGAAGGAGTCGAGACTTCGACAATTTCACAGTAGGGCGCTCCCTGATCTTCAGTCTGTGGCAATGGTAGATTGGGTGTTGTCCCATTCTCTCCTGTTGGGGGGGCATTCTGATAGTAATTGGGCTGTGTTGACGGCTGGGTAGTGGGCGTCCGCTGTTGAACTCGAGGATCTGCTCGTGCCTGAAGTCGAGGGTCACGTCGTCGTGGATCCATTCCTGTCCTATAGCTACGTTACGTAGTCAGCATGGCGGCAGTGAGGAGGAGCATAGGTTTGGAAGGGGGTGCCTCAGCAGTATCTAGAACCATGTTGGTCTTCATGTCGACCCGGAGACAGCTTTGCACGTAGAAACGGGTCGAGCAGCTTCCACTCTGTAGTCATCGCCGGCAGCATAAATGCAAATCTGGTTTACCTTAGGCAAGGGCAGGGGATTTGGCAATGGTCAGGGAGTGTTGGCAATGGTATTCGCAGAGAGACAACAAGAGGCTGACGTAATGTTGACTTCATTTTTCTAGTTGTATTGTATGTATGTCCATTCTATGGCAAAGAGCAGTCGCAGCCTGCAGTTTGCTTCAAACCAGGATAGTTCTTCTTCCACAATGCTCTTCAACGCAGCGCCCCAGTGGCTTCAGTACAGCCAAAGACGCGACTCGGAGACGTTCATCGTGGTTGCAGAGTAGGAACAGTGCCACAGCTCCAGTTTAAAAAGGGCAACGGCCACGTGCAGACAGCCCCATCCGGACAGGCCCACATCATCGACCACGAAATCACTGAGCGTTTGGCTCTCGTCAAGTTCCTCTACCCACCCAATACCCCGCAAATGCCCTTCACGGACAGGACAAATGAATTCACCCAAGTTCTCCATGAAAAGCGATGCGACATACCTGAGGCAAAGAAGCGCAAGCTTGGCCACCCCAAGTCACCCTCACCGTCACAGGAATCTAGCGAGGTTGCCTCTGGCAAGGAATATATCAATGAGGCATATACTGTCGTATGTGCTGCTCTAACATTGATCCTGTATCATGAAACTTAGGAGCCAACTGCTCTCCTTTTCAGTTGAATCACATTAACACATTAAATCGAATGTTGGCCAGCATTCGAAAGGCTTACCTGAACGTGGACTCTCGAACCTCGCCTCTCTCACGGCAAGGCTCTCGAAATCTGGACTTTAGCGAAGGAGAGGCAGCTTGGTCTAACATCCGACATCTTTCCAACGAAGAAAGGGATCAAATAGACCTACAGGCGCGTGTCATAATTCAAAGGTGCTCGACAAGGGTCAAGGAGATGGAAGCCCTCGAAAAGCGTGCGTATCGTTCTCCTTCACTCAACAATTCCCAAATCTCACCATGATGGGCACCGCGGCTTTCCCCTCAATTGTTTTTTGATTGTTTCATCTAGGCCGCTCCGAACTCGTTGCTAGCAAGGTCAATCCCTTAATTCGTCTCCTCCCTGCCCGACTTCGTCAGGATGAATCGACGTTGTCGTCCGGTGTCATTGCTGCGCACAGATCCAGTGTGACCTGGTATCTCAGCCGGCGGCTGGCGGAGATGAGTCAGGTCCAAAAGGACATGCAGGAGGAAAGAGTCAAACGACAGCTTGAACGCAACAGGAGTCTAGCAACTGGTGCCGTCAGGGAGGCAACAGGCCTTTTGGACACTCAAGCATCTACAGCGTCCACCTCACAGAGCTCCTCGCCCTCGAGCTGGCTGGGAGACGCAACTTCTGGAATCATTGCGGCCACCCTAGGTGTTGATGACCGCAGGCGCCATTCACCAGTTCAGCCCCCGATACGCATAGAATCCTCGTACCCTTCCGAAGACGAAGACGACGATATAGAGCTGACTTCGTCACAAATCCTCCAGTTCGAAGCTGAGAACGCAGCCATTCTGCGTAACGTTCAGGACACCTTAGAGTCCGTACAGCAGGCCGAATCACGTCTCATGGATATCAGTGCACTCCAGATGGAACTGGTAACACATTTGACGCGGCAGACAGAGCTGACGGAGCAGTTGTTCGAAGATGCCATCGCAACCACCTCCACCGTTGAAAAGAGCAAAGCTGAGCTCAAAAAGGCTCAACAGAGAGGGAAAGATGGGAGGTTATTTATCCTCGTTTTCCTGTTGGGCGCTAGCTTTAGTCTACTCTTCCTACATTACTACTAATTCAGAGTCGTCGCATTTCATGATATTGTTATTCTCCGGTTTATCTATTCCATTCATCACGATTCTACATTTAACATTACAAGGACTCTAGGACCACAAGGAAATATCTAATGAGAAATAGGTCAATTAGACTGCGGGCTGGTCGTGACGGGTTATTGAAGGCGATAGTAGTGGAGCATCTTCGTCATAATCTTCAATGGCCTCAGCCGCAAGTTCGTCCGTTCGAGGCGGAAGCCCGTGTAGATGTCGTATGTGGCTCTGCACCAGCGTATAAACCCACCTGAATAGGTTTCAACGCGTTAGTAAAACAATCAAATGAATTATGAAGATCGTGCACCAACCAGCTGGTGAACACAGCAATCAAAATTCCACCTCCGACCAGGAGTCCGTTTATGACCTTGTCGCCTGAAGTGTTTGGGAAAATTGTTCAATAACGCTCGCCTATCCGCTTCGGCAAGGGATGTGGGCAACTTACGAGTATCCATTCTGTCCCTCTGATCTCCGTCTGAAAGGGCCGCCATCTTTGAACCGATGAAGGCGTGAAGCAGAAGTTTGGGCGAAATGAAAAACGTGGCGACAATAAACTGCCATAACTTTACTGGTTCGATCGACTAGAATGATGGTCACGATCGAGGGTGCTTTGCAAATAGAGGAGAGAGGCACGGACCGCGAATAGAGAATTTGCGTAGACCCAAGGAGGGAACGGGGATACACGTATCAGAATAATTAAAGGAAGACCTTTCGCTCTCTGGGAAGCACAAACGGAGACAGAAGATGTTGAAACCGGTCATTTGCAAGTTCTAGAAGATGTGACATGCGACCCACCACAACTGATTCCAGAGCCTGCCACTTCTCATTATGCGCCGACCATGCCCGGATCCTTTCTCTGAAAAGGAGACGAAGCACGCAGAAGACCAAAGCGGAGCCGATGACCGAACCTGCCAGGGAAATGTAGAATCCGTCCATGCCGTAGGCAAAACCGCATAGTGTAGCAAGGGTGGTATGCCCGATGAGGGGAGGAAATGAAACGCAGACTACGGAACGGTGAGATGTGAGAAGGACAGAAAAAGAAAGGCACCTACCCATTACAGTGATGATACCAAGCCAGCCGAAGGGCGTGGCAGCGAGGAGCTTGGCCTTGTCATAGAGAAACTGGGCAATCCGCGCCGGCGTCACGATTGCGACGAAGATTCCTGCTCCAAGAGAATAAGGTTCACTAGGTGCGAGCATGCAATAGGCTTTGTGCCCCACCGATGCAGATGTAGAAGAGCATGACCAGCCATATGAAGAGCTGCGGAAGGCTCGTGCTCGTAAGTGTTGTGCGGTCGACAAGGAACGAGAACAAAACGATGACGCACCTTGCCGAAGAGGTGCAGCTTGCGATAACGAGCGAGGGCTAGACCACCATAGTGCTTCACGGTGTCGAGGAGACGGTGAGCAGGATGCGCAGCCATGTTGAGCGCAGGAGACAACCCAGGGTGCGTGGTCGTCGAAGAACTGCCATTGCTGCCTGGGAGCAGCCAGCTGCCGCCTTGCCGCCAGCCAAATGGCGCTTGATCAGCCACGTGACCATGACGCGCCACCAGCCCAGCCAAAGGGAACGGTTTCCTCATCTCAACCCATGGAAAAGTTCAGCAACTATAGAGTTGAGTCCACTGCACCTTTCGTGGCTTTGTATGTCCACTAACATAGTCCATAGGATGCAGGGACTGGTATCCAAGTACGTCTATCCGTCAGAGGTCTACCCTAGTCATAGCTCAGACGTTTCTGAACAGCCCTTCCTGACGCCCGTTCCACCAGCTGGTTCCGAGATTCTCGGGAAAGCAACGCTGCCCTTGAGATATGCCTTGGCACTCGTCAGGACTGTGCTGGTTCTTGTCCTTCTGTTGGCGTACCTTGTAGTGGTTCGCATCGCTCTCCTAGTCTTCGTGTGTGCCACATCATCTCCGTCCGTTCGCACAGCCAGCTCACTTTCACCGCTAGTTTCCGATTCCTCCTCTCCATGATTTTCTGGCCCATCTATTTACCAGGATCTTGGGCCGTTCTGCTCTTTTCATCGTCGGATTTTTCTGGATTCCGGTCGAGCAGACGACCAAGAAGCGGTACGCAGAGATGCGCGCCCTGCTCTGCGGCATATTCTGATTCTGATTGATCGACGCCGTTTACCACAGGAAAACCAGCACGACGGCCCATGCTTCCTGGAGCCCAAAGGCGGGCGACATCATTGTGTCTAATTGGGTGTCCTGGTTAGAATTGATCTGGCTTGCGATCCGGTAAGCGGAAATACGCCTTCACCGCTCATTTTCTGCCACTCACATCCCCGCTTCGTCGATAGATTCAACCCCATCTTTGTCCTCCCGATCCCAGCGTCTCTGGAGAAGACCACAGCCCTCGACTCCGCATCTCCCATAACGTACACTCCGGGTCGTCGAACCGGCACTGGCTCTGCTAATATTCAACAAAAAGCTCGATCGCCATCAGCCCGTGTGCCCATCGCTGGGTTCGAACAGGTGTCACTTTTGAGTATCATCGCATCCGTAGGGAGTGTACCCCCGTTTTCCAGTGGGGCCTCTGACCGAGCCCCAAGGTCAATTGAAGATATTAGACGCACAGCCAGGCGCCCGATCGTTGTCTTCCCTGAGTGCACAACCAGCAATGGAAGGGGGCTGCTCCGCTTTGCGAACGTTTTCAATCGCAGCGTTCCTGTCAAAGGATACGATGTATACGTGATGTGTGTTCGGTAAGCACTGGCAGCTTCTTTGCCTAATAGAAGAACTTACTGAACGTATTTCGCCAGATATGATCCGCCAACCCCACTCTCTCCTTCCCCGTCGCATTCAATGCCATCGACTTTCCTAAATCCACTTCCTCATATCTTCTCGCTCACCACATCTCCATCACCTCTATCTATGTCAATACGACTGTTGGCGCCTTCAGATTCCCCGAGTTCGCAGCTTTTTATGGCGAACGAACACGTTTCAGGTACTCCAGGCGAAGATCAGCTCGCGGAAAGTTGTGCGGCTCTGATCTCCCAAATTGGAAGATTCAAACAAACGGGGATGGGATGGGAAGACAAAGCCAGTCTTCTACAATTGGTTTCGGGTAAGAGGCAATGATACTAACACTCCGCGAAAACATGTAAATGCAGCACAAAATGCGAGGTGTTCCTAATCTATTGAATAAATGTTTGCCATAATTATGCTGATGTTGCTGGTGATAATGCTGCTGCTACGATGAGAAGAGTCCTGTTTGCTTTTGTAATGGATCATGTGTATGGAAAATCTGAGTCAGTACAGTGCGTTCAAGGGGGAGCCGAGTCACTGAGGGCGAGAGTGAGCACCGTACAAAGGAACCAATAACGACCACTGCGCACCTCGAGTCTATGGAACTTATCTGGGAACCGCCCAACTTGAACGCACGGGTCGTACGTGGAAGCGTCTTTGGAAAACGGACCACCGCCAGGGTAATATCCAAGGCTTGGTTTGGTCTCTGGAAAGCACCTGCCCCCGACAAACTGAAGGCTTCCCTGTGGCACCAAGGAAGGCTCAGAGGGTCGATTGATACCATCAATAGAAAAAGGGTAGGCCGACGGGCTGGGGTGTTCTGCCACCTGTGTGGGGTAGTAACTCCCCTGATCGCCCTCGTACTGGTAATACCCGCCCCACGGAGAAAGCTTCCCGTACTCTGGCTTGGTCAGGCCAGTGGATCGGTTTGGGTATATAGGTCGGCATGGAGAGCGTGGATGCGCCCGCCTCTGCTTCCTTTCAGCACTGTACTGGTGGAGGGGGTATAAACCTTGAGCTCAGTCGATCGAAGCAAAGGATCGGGGGGACTCACGTCATGGTAGTCCAGCACTCGGACAACGTTCCCGCCTAGGAACTTGCCATCGAGTGATTGAATAGCGTATTCGGCATCTTCCTTGGTGAAATATTCCAGGAATCTAAACACGGGATCTCTTGAGCCATCCGTGGGGCAGAGGACGACTCGGACCATACATACCCACAATCAGGATCGCTGCGATCCAGGTCGCAAAAGGCAACAAGGCACCCCGTGGAGCGTCCAAAATCCTTGAGCTCCTACATAGTGCAATCGAGATCAATCACGGTCCATGAAGGCGCTCTGAACTTTTCAAACCTGCCATCGAAGATCAGCAGATAGACCTGTGACCACGACGGGATGTCGTGAATTATTCTCCCGAGACGGCGTAAGTGGAGTGGAGCTAGGGGAGATGTCAGCGCACGCCCGGTCGTCAGAAAGGGACTTGAAGCACCGTTCGCGATCAGGAGACCAGTTCTCTGCAATAGCTCTATGTCTGGCCGCTGCGATATCCTTGCGCAACGGCCTGGCAAATTGGATAACGACGCCTGTGGGGATGGTCAACCCGATTCTACATTGACCGCACGGATTAACTGACGCTTCCCAAGAAGTGGCTCGTAACGGTAAATATTGTACACTAGCTGCGCGTCCTAGAGCCCCGTGAGATCCACCATGAAAAGATACGTTCCGTAGGCCTTACCGATTCTGATGCATACTCGACGAATGCATAATCTATGCGTAGACTATTAGGGAAATGAAGCGGATGGGGATTCGAACCACTCACTGTGGACGAACTTGACCTCAAGAATTTTACCGTATCGAGAGAGGAACTACACGCGCAAGCCTGAGCCATCCGATGTGCGTATATGCGGGTCCAGATACCATATTACCTCTGATAACTCCTCGGTAGAGATATCCTTGCCTAGTCCTACATCCGGATGTTCGTTTAGCTGATACGGTCGACAAAGGGGATCGCACCTCTCAGGTATAGGCGCTTGGCTGGTAGAGTGCACGGCATAGGGGAGAAAGATGAGGAGATGAGCAAGAAAACGAGATAAAAGAGATTTTTATAACCCCTGGACTTTGGAGCTCCGCCCTGTCACAGCGAGAAGCTCCCTTGGTGTCAATCGAATTATTCTCAAATTGGAAGTGCCGTTTCTGTTTTGGTCAAAAACACATCATTGGATTCGGACGTCCCAGGAGCCTGGCTCCAGAAAATCGTATAGAAATAGATATGGAGCAAGTGCGTTCAATGTATCTCAGCGGTCACAACTTCGCCGTAGCCTATGCCAGAGGCAATTTCAGTGGGCAATTGGTCTCGAGTGAGCTGGAATTTGAGCGCGTACCTTTGCCAGTTTTTGCAAAGCCTGACGCAAATCATTTTTCAAGTCCTGATATACCGTGAGGGGCCGAAACAGATGACAGCTGCCAGTTAGCCTACCTCAACCTCCTCCACACCGGTGCTCAAGCGGATCAGCCTCGGGTCAGCGCCGGGGTCGCTGTTCAGTCGTCGTTCGACAAGGGATTCGACTCCACCCAAACTAGTCGCCGGCTGTGGACTGACGTGAGGCTGGCAGACAAGAGGCACCAGTAGTTCTAGGACCTACCACAAAATATTTGAGGAGATGGGGGAACCTGGCTGCTTGCTCTGGGTCCGAGAGCTACCGTGCCACTAGTTAGCCTTACCCGTGTACAACGTCGGTCAGCAAAGCACCCACCAAGAACGAGAAAGTGGCATGCGAGCCACCCTCCAGTTGCTTGCTTGGCAAGAATCCTCGCTCGTCCGCCTTCTGGATTGAAGAATGCCAGACTTTGGTAATCGACCCTCCAGGAACTTGGTCGTACTCTTGGCCAGCGGGGGTTTCAGAAATCTTGTGAAGCCATTGTGCGAGTTCCGTTCCAGACTGAGCTTGGCGAGGAATCCTGAGGTGAAAAGTTTTCAGGGAGCGTAGCAACAACCAGGATTCCAAGGACCCCATCATAGAGCCCAGGTAAGTTCGGTCGGCGAAAAGCTGCGAACCAGCCAGTGAGCGCACTGTGACTGAGATATTAGATTGAAATGTACCGAGTCCCAATCCTTGAGTTCTTTTACAACTAGCATACCGGCTAGCAAATCAGAGTGTCCTCCAAAGTATTTCGTGGCTGTTATCACGACCGGTCAGCCTGAGGGCAACGTCGACACTCGCCAGAGTAGAGAAAAAACTCACCAGAATGGTGAATACTTGATCAAAATTTAAGTTGGGTATCAGAACCTCTATCTGAACGAGGAAGTCGGAAGCTAGAAAAAAGGCTCACATATCGGCACCAAAATTGAACGGGTACTGCAGGGGTGGGGGTGCAAAGGTGGAGTCAACGAGTAGCTTCCCTCCAACCTTATGAACCTGACTCAAACCCCAAGTACTTAGAGACCAAGGAAAGTTGGTCAACGATCAACAAAACAGACCTTATCAGCATAGTATTGTATGTCTCTATCACCACCGTCAGCCGTCGCATTCACATCGTACATGGGTTAACAATCACCTTGACTCCCCAGTAGGGTTTACTGGGGTCTCTAACCAGCACAGGTCCCCAGGCTGATATTCGTCGTCTAGATCGATAATCCTGAGCTCTTTGTCTCTGGACTTTTTGTACACTTCGATGGTGGCATGGCAGCCATGGTATCCTCCTCGGATGGCCACGCGTTTTGGCTTGATGAACACGAGTGCCTATGAGCCAACCATGTAAACAACGGGACCCTCACAGCGTTGTGACAGTGGAGTCCAGCATACCGCATAGGCCGCAGACAAACCAGAAGAGTAGGTGACAGCATAGCCTTGCTACATAAAACCGCGGTTGAGCTTAGGTAGCTCCGGAATGCAGAAGATGGTACTTCACACACGTTTATCTTGCTCAGGATATGCTCTACACGCGTAGTGTTGCCTTGAGTGTATCTGGAGTAAACATGTCGTGTAGGGTTCCAAAGATCTTTCTCAGACAACGTCGGGGCGTTCTCCTCGGGCTTGGGTGCACGGAAGGCTAAGGAGGTTCAGACCCCAGAGAACAAATGCAGTGATAGTTTGAACTTACTCGTTGTCACCGAGATGGATGGCGCAACTTCCGCTCTTGAGCTCGCCGAAACCTCTGCGTCTCCGTGAATGAGGACGGTACCGTTCACCTTGAGGTTGTTGGGCATATCGTAGAAAGTCAAAAACACGAGAGGGTATGGCCGTATTCTGCGATTTATTTGCCGATTCGGTCTGGGTGCGAGTCATAAGTTGTCCAATCGCGTCATCGGCAAGAACTCCCTCACAATATCACGATCTCGGCCAGAAAACCCCTCAAGGGTCCCATGCATAGTTTGTCAAGAGTCTGCGTCGTTCGTATTGATATCAGATCTACAAAGACTAGTCGAAAGTGGAACCCCGGGGAAACTAAAGATACAGTAGACTAAACATTACAACTAAAAGACATTCATTACGGGTGCAGTCATCGCAACATTACCCGCGTCCGAAGAGCTTCGTGTATTCAAACTCGCAGCATCCAAGAAACCCGAATCTCGCATGAATGACATCCACTGTTCGTCAATCCCAGACTCCCCAGTCAGCATCATAAGATCGGCGAAATTCGTTTGCGAACTTGAATCGCCTGAAAACGGATCCTCTTCCATCTTGAAGGTATTCAGGCCAGAGTTATCTTGAGAGGCAGACGAGGCAGCAGCCATTTGATGGACTGGCGGTTGAGAAAGTGCACTGAACCCTCCAGGTTGAGGAGATGGATATTGGTTGCCTTGTTCAGGCCCATACACTGAGTTCTGGTTCGGCCAACCGGACCATTGTGGCCATGTACCATCCCCTTGACTGGGCTTCTGTGAAGGAAGCATAGAAGGAGGGGGTTGATCCTGCAGCTGAGGGTTATTAAAGATCGATTGATCAGCATAACTGGGCTCCGAGTAAGTTTGAGGCGGAGAAGGCGAATTCTTCGTCGGTGGAAACATGGCGAGGTATTCAACGAGAGACGGATGAATGTCCGCCGCCTCTGAAGGTAACCTGGCGTCGTTGTCCACTCGGCCTGGACTCGACGCTGCTGACGGGGATGTAGAGTTTGACCCAGAGCCCTTTCGACTGTTGCGCTGAGATTGTGACAGTATTCGAGAAACCAAGACTCGCGTTTGACCACCGAAAAGAGCCAACTCGTCCTCGCCGTAGTCGGGTTTCCCGGTAGAGAGCACGCCCGGTATGGGTGTGTTCCCGCTTCGGAACTGTGAGTACACCTGGAAAGCCCTCTCACGCATTTTGTACAAGATTGCCTGTAATGACTTTGTGAGCGGATAATAGGGTAGGTCACGAAGTAGTTCATCTGACCATCCCACTTCTTGCACGACGAGAATGCTTTGCCCCTTTCTCAAATAAGTCACATGCTAATCCGAGTTCAATGAAGGCACTTGGAGCCATGCTTGATGCCGGGGAACGAGTGACGATACATCCGACGATGACCTACGTCTAGGATGAGAAACGAGCCATCTGCAATTGACGGGACATACCGCAGCCGAAAACACTGCATTGAAGGTTGACTGTCAGCACGAAGTCAATGGCAGAGAAAGGAGGCCACGCACGATGCGTCCACACTCCCCACCATCTTCCACAGAGATCGGAAAACCTGTCAAAATGGTTCAAGCAAGACTTGATTACTCCCGAGGCACACCGATACGCTGCCAAAAATGAAGGGGCATATGGACTTCGGAGGGGGTTCGCTGGATGATCAAGCATCGCTTGAGCAAAAAAGCTGCGATGAATGTATAGTAAGGCTGAAGTACATAATGCATAAGAGAGAGGTTTAAGTGATCGTGAACGAGCTTCACTCACTAACAGAGCGGTATTGACCAAGCAAGCATTTCCGCATGTATGCAGATGGCGTGCAATCCTCCTCCGCGACGTTCATGAACGAATTGAGGTGGGGTGGTAATGTTTTTTCTCGGACCTTCCTATCCAATTCAAGGATTGTTTCGTACTTTGGTGGTTCCGCTGATAGTGTCTGCTCGATGACACATGAAAATATATCTCGAGAGAACTCGTACTTCCATCGATAATCTGAGAGAGTTCAATCAGAGAACATAAAGAACGGTATTCAACGACTCACATCCCACGAGTGTGTTTCCTTTGTCATCCACGGAAGCTTCATCATCGAGGGGGAATTCGCAATCGACATACGACAGTCGAATTGACGGTGGTCGTCCTAATGCGAGACTCTGAGAAAGAATGAGCACGGAATTAAGTGCCTAGCCTACGGAAATGCACAAACATAGAATTGATCTGCAGAGAAAAGCTCCCAGAATAGGGCACGCCTTCGCTCGACGGTCTTGGGGTCGAAATTCCATCGAGCACAGTCTCGATCTACGACAACATCAGATTGCTTTGAGGGAAAGGGCTTCGACTGGAACATACGCAATCCGAGCTTCGCGGGTGTCAGTCTGGAAAATTAGAAGGTACAAGAAGGACATACACTTTGAGCCAACTTCGCACCGAGGGACATAAGAGACCACTGATACAGCGGATGGTCAGTCACTTCGTTTGAAAATGGTATCACGATGCCATACCGCGCTATCCATCGTGTACCTCTTGCCTGCCATTCCATGGTAGGCCGCCATCAAGACAATAGCTTGTACGGTGCAAATCTCAGGGGAATCGAAAGCCGACCGCAAGGATAAACAAGCTCGACTGATACAGTAATAATCTTCGGCCTCTTTGCTATCTGCGTGGAAGGGTCAGCATCTTTTCCAAGGCAGAAGGTGCAATGTGTGCTTACAAGGTTCCAAGGTCAGATCAACCAATGCTCCCAACGCGAATATCAAAAACACGACTGCGAGCTTATGTGGAGAAAAGGAGGAAATTAGATTGCCCGACGATTGTCTTTCCCGCAAGGCTTTGTAAACGGGCCCGAAGACTTCCTCCATCAGCTCGTCGCGTTTGATTGGACGGAAAGCCCAAGAGGCTTGCTCAAGGTATGTTTCACATAACGCGGACGCTCGCGTCTGAGGGGGTAGGCGGTCGAAAAGAAGGTTGGTCGCCATTTCCAGGTTTCCGTTTGCCTCGAATGGAAGCGATGCAAAAATACGTGATATCTCGCATGAAATATCTGGGGGCACCTCGTCGTCGACGTCCGAGTCTTCGAGGTCCGCACCGGCCTATCAAGAGCATAAGGATCAAGTTCTCAGATATCAGCAGTGAAATATCAATCTTACTAAAAAAAGTGTCTGGAAATGACATTCAGTGGGATGACAGGTTGTGGATACCACAGCGACACACCTCTGATCCAGCCGAGGGACCGAAATACTTGGCTTCCCCGCGGTCCCCGATGGTGAGCGTACCCATAGCACTGATTGTGGAGGGCATCGTGGGCTTTGGCAGAGGTTGTTCATTCTCCACAGGTTGGCGCCTTTCGGGACCAAACTTGATTCCAAGGAGATCTTCGCGGAGAAGGGGGTGGGGCTCGCTTGACACACTGGATTGCATTACTGAGAGAGCATCTTCCAGCTCCCGAATTCGGTGCCCCATTTCGGATATCTTGGAATGGAGTTGGGCAGTGTCTGCGAGCACAAACCTAAATGCAGTGCATCAGCGGCGAGCTCTGAACCGTTGAAAGCGGTAGATACCGACCTTGTCCCCTGGCCAGTCGATAGACTACCGTTTGGGCAGATAGAGGGACAGCCCCTGCGAGCTATCCAAGAAAGAGCTCAGTGAGTCACCAAACGCGACACCTACGACTGTACTCACTGCAGGAGCTGCACGGGATCTTCTTGTCGCATTTGAGCTTCAATCTGAAGGTTGCGTGAGCTCACACCATCCGATGCTGGTTCCAGAGACGGTGTTGTCACCTTCGACACTCTGCGCAAGATATCTGGTTGAGAGGAAATGAGAATTCGACGCTGGGCATTGTCATGCGAGTGGTACTCACTTCGCCCCTAGCTCTCCGGAGACCCAGGTCGTCATCGCTTGCTGTATTGCGAGCCACACGTCGTTTGCTGTGTGTAGAGTCTACCGGCATGCTGGAGAGCTCGACCGCTGAGCAAGTGTTGAGGTGGAAGAAATGAAAGAAGGATTGATATGACGGTAGACATTTCCGAATGTCAATTTTGGGAGATGTCACGACGGCTGCGCGGCATGTGCCTCGAATCGGACGCGGTTACAAGAGCTTAATTTAGAAAATTGATGGTCACTTTTGATCCTTGGTATGAAGATCAGCCTTGCGTCATACTCAGGCTAGCTCAGGCTTCAAGGCCGCCGTAGTACCTTGAGCCACTCGAATCCTCGATATTAAACCCAAGACGTTGTTCAAGGTAACGGCTGGTAGCAAATGGATGACTTTGCGAGGCATTTTTACCTTTCTCTCGCGAATTTCGGCGGTTTCAACCAGCCAATAGTTGACCATTTGCTACATGTTGTTCATCCTCATGGTAGCATTTGCGCGGGATTAGAAAGTGCCGCATAGGAATTTACCGGATCCGCGAAACAAATGAGTTTCCAGCAGTCACACGACGATCCGTGTCTGTGCCGAGCATCCCTCCCATCCGCTGCCCTCGCTCGTCCTCTCACTGGCGCCAAAATAATCTCGCCGTTATCTTCGACACTGGGACAAGAGATGGCAGTCTTTCCGACAGCTCGCCTTGTCTTTTTACTCGCGCTATCTTGGCTTTTCACGGCATCAACATGTGCCCATGCCGGACAAGGGACTGTCGTTCGCGCCGTCTCGGAAACCAATAGATACGATAGAGCCCATTCACTCGGGGACAATTATCGCTTCGACTCACGGGATGGATGGCAATTCGCCAATGTCTCCGACCTGGAATACAAATATCGCCGAGAGCTCGGGTCAAGGAATGCCCAACGACGCGCCGCGAAGGGTCACCAGTATACCAACCCAGGACACCACGCCGGGTCAGGAAAGGTTGGCGGAGCTTTGAACAAGATCCTGAACACCATCGGCGGCATGTTGGGCTTTGGGAAGCCGCAACCGGTCACTATCACCTGGTGAGTAAACTTGTGAGTTGGTAGACAACTCCCCCAAGTCAACTCCCCCTCGCCTAGGTACACGGGTCACGACCTGAAAAACCCGAGCTGCTGGGCCAACGGCAAATGGGAACCGACTGTGAGCTCGTCCAGCTACTTGACGGGAGCATGAACCAAATTGAAAGAAAACGCATATGCAGGATGCTTCGTTCGTTGCAGCACTGACGGAGCATGGTTGGCACGACAAACCAAAGTGTTTCAAATTCATTGAACGTGGGTCACAAGGATTGAAGCTTGAAGAGTTGTTATCTTACGGCTGACGACCGCCAAGTTTGCAACACGCCAAAGCGGTGCGTTTTCACCCGTATAGTCGACACCTGCGCTGGATGCGCTGCAAACTCGAAGCATGTTGACTTGACGAAGGCGGCGTTTGGGGCGCTGGCGGACTTCGATCGCGGGATTCTCACTGTACAGTATCGTCATGCAACGGAACCCGATATCAAGGATTGGTGAGACATCCAGACAGAAATTCCACAAACTGGCTGACCCTCAGTTCTAAGGAACGAGAAGCTCTGGGGACCGAGGGCGCACAAGAAGAAGTAGGCTTCTGCTGCAAGATCAGAATTCACCAGGAAACAATTTTCAGCATACATACATTTCATCCATTAGGCGGTCAGGACCACCCGTTTTCTCTTCTTCCCTTCAGCTATTCTGGCTTTGACCTTTCCTTCATCCCATCCTTCCTCTTCGTAAAATTGAGCGGTTCTTGCTACGTCATTCTTGTTCTTGATGAATTGGAGCGCTGCGAGATTATACCCAATTATTTCCTTTTGCCTCTGCAGTGCACCACGAAGGTTTTTGCGTAAAGGTATCAAGATGGTTCGCATGACGCGATTAGCGGCAATTTGATTGTTGTGGGTTTTGAGAAGGAAGAACAGAATCCTCGAAAGCAAGGGGATATTCCACTCCTATAAGAGAGACTCAACGTATGAAGGAAGGTGTCCTAAAAGCGTTTCCTTACCTTCTCCGCCCACAGGTTGAGGTAAGCCATCAAGGACACGACTTTGCTGAAAGGAAGCACCAGGAGAGCGTCGTGAAGAGCTGTGCTTTGAACTCTTTCGATGACGCGCAGGACATATGCTTCAGGCTCTAGGTCGTATGCGGCGAGAACCGGATTTCTGGGAGGAGGCTGTAATCGCATTGCGTCTGTCTCAGAGAGCTTCGACATAGCCTCCTCGTACTCCCTGAAAGTTTCTCGTTCTTTGTCTGCAAGCTCGAGAGCTTCCATGATTTTCTCTCCAGCCATAAGGGTTTCCGCCGTTTGTTTGGTCACCGCTGAAACTTCAGTCTCCTTCCCCGCTGCACCAGGCTGCTCCCCTGCCACTCCACTTCCAATGGCCACATCTTCACGGTTCATCGAATCAGCGATGCCGCTCTCATAGAGCCGCTCAAGTTCTTTTTCGCGTTCCTCTTCTAGGAATAACTAGTAGTGCGATACAATGGGATAAGAGGGATGAGCCTTTGAACGAGGCTAAAGGTGACTTACGGGTTCGTCGAGCTTTTCCCAGACTCGAATCGACTTGTCATGCGAGCCTGTCACAACGAAGTTTCCAAAGTGGCTCAGGGCAAGTGCCCATATTTCCCCATGATGACCGTCGAGCTTTTGAATACCTTCGAACTGCAAACAAGGTTAGGATGTGCGTGTAAATCATCCCAATCGGACGGACCTTATCCCCATCCCAATATTTAAGGAATTTGTCCTTGCTGACTGTCCAAAAGTAGTGAGACCCCTTTTCGAATGCGACTTGCATAACGCTATCTTCATGAGCAAAGATCGATTTATGGCAGTCGCCAAAGTCGAGACCCCAGATTTTGACGTTTTTGTCCGCAGAGCAAGTGACGATGAGTTTAGAATCGTCTGAAATATCCATTGACAGGACAGGGAGCTATTCCGGTTCCGTTAGCGACAGTGAGTGTGTTACTAAAAAGGTTGGCTGCTTGCCTTGTGCCCATAAAGGGATAGATAGAATTTGAGCGTGTCTTGGTAGAAAACCTTCACTGTTGAGTCGAGCAACGCCACAGCGAGGAAACGACTGTCTGGACTATAGCGCACAGAAAGGACGTCATCTGTCATTTTCAGTGTCCTACTATGGACAAGTGTGAGCAGCCTCCCGCTCTGCATATCGCACGGAAAGATCAGAAGGAGCCTCATGGAATTTATCCATCACTCACGATTTCCTCGGTGCCTTCTTTCTCCTCGAACTCCCAGAACTTGACGTCTTTGTCTGCGCTTCCACTGACCAGGGCTTTTCCATCCTTGCGAACATGCAAGGACCAAACAGTGCTACTGTGAGCCTTGATGGTATCGATTAAGGATGAGGAAGAAACGTCGTATATTAGAATTTCTCCGCTCTTGGTTCCAACAGCGACCTAAAGAGACCCCAAGGTTAGACGCATCAGGCATGCACACATAATAAATGGCGTACATGACGATCTCCAGGTAGGAAGGTGCTGCAGACAGGATTGGGGCAGTCCATCGTACGGATGCAACCGGTGGTTTTCATATTCCATATTTTAAGGGACCCGTTGGAAGCAGACGCTAATATGCGATCATCCGAGCTTAAACAGAGAGAACGGACGTCTGCGCGATGACCAGGAAGGTGCACGGAATGACTTCGACTTGCTTCTAATGGCTCATCCTTGGATTTTGTGGGTTGAGGGATGTTGTACACCTCAAGGGCGTTGTTGGAAAGTGCTAAGAAGATCTAGAGACATGTGAGGAAGGAATGCGAGATGTAAGAGGGTATGGACGAGCCTGAGCTGCATTCTTCTGGCCAGAGGACTCTGGAGCGAAATTGAAGGATCGAACCTTGCCACTTGCCCGAATGACGACATGTGGTGTGAATTTATCGATGAATGGAGCTTCTACGTCTTCATCCTGGTCTACTTCCATGTTTTCGGCAGCTTGAGCCTTCTTGTCGCCCTTCTTTTCTTTTGTACGCTTTTTTCGCCTAGCCATTTTCTTCTTAATTTCTTCTTCTGTTCGAACTCGAAAGATCTCGATGGATTTTTCATGCGATTGGAACGCAATATAGGGCTGTGTTGGATGGAAGCTGATCTGAGAGACACGGTGGTGAGATCCCAGAGGGAGGCTCGTGATGGGGTGCATTATTTTGGCAATCTGACGCGCTGTGAGCATCTGGAATTGTTGTTGAATCGCGTTCACTAACCTCTCCAGATTCTGTTTCGCTCAACCCTTTTCTCAGAGATTCTTTATCAATTCTCCATGCCTTGACCTCCCCTTCACCGCTCCCAGAGAAGACTAGGTCCTGGTTAGGATTGACATCCAAAGACCAGACCTCCGACCTATGTGCAACGACGGTTTGGATGCAGTGGTGCGTTGTCAGATCCCAAAGCTTGAGGAAGGTGTCTTTTGCGGACGTGAGCAAGAGGCCGGCGGCGGCGGTTGTAGAAGAGGAGGGCTGCGATTCGTCCGTAGAGAGAAAGTGAATCGAAGTTATCTGGTCGCGATGTCCGCGAAGTCTGTTGACAGAGTTTGAGGTCATACAAAAGCTCGAAGAAGTAGAGAAGATTTGTACCTGTATAACCCTGCTTCTGCAACGATATCCCAAACGATGAGGTCTGTGTCTTGTGAACCTGATGCGAGCCTAGTTCCTTGCTCATCGAAGGCAAGGGCTGTGACAGATTTTTTGTGGCCATTGAATACCGTCACTACCGACTGAGAAGAGCTGCTCCATAGCCTGACTGAGCCATCTGCGTAACCGACGGCAAAGTAGTCTGGCTGGGGAGAACGCAGAATACAAGTGACCTCAGCTCTATGGCCCGTCTCGTGCCACATTGCACGCTGAGAAACAGTCAGAAGATGCAGACGAAAGGTGCTTGGATCTACGAACCATTTCTCCCTTCTTGACATCCCAAACCAACACATCTTCTAGGGCAGGAACATAAGCCAATTTGCCGTCGAAAACCGCGTTTGACGTTGCGCTGCATACGAGTCCAAAAGCCTGATTCACTTGATGAGTTGATAGGAACAAAATTGGTTGAATAGAACTCACCTGTGTAGGCCCATGGCGCAGGTAGCTCTGAACCATTTTTGAGTTCCTCGGCGCCTCTGCAAAAGTTTTGCGATGATGGGCAGAAACCTCACGTGCTGAGTCTAAAAATAGTGCTCGTTTTTGATCTAAATCGCTCTGACGAGGTTGCCAACCAAGTTGCCCAAGGATATGATGCTCTACCCAGCTGCTCCAGAGGCTGCAACCCGCTTCTTGAAATTCGTGAACGCGTCGCCGACGCCGTTTCACGCCGTTCACAATGCAGCACTTCGTCTAGAGAAAGTCGGCTTCCAGAAGGTACGAAACAGCCATCGATAGAAGTCATACGACCGGTATTCATTTCTTTGGATTTCTCAAAAGATTAGAGAGAAGGATGAATGGGAGAAGGATATCCAGCCCGGTGGAAAATACTATTTTGTCAGGTACTGGTGGTTCACCCGCCGAGTTGCACACCGCTCACACTGAATAGAAATCAAGCAGCACTCGTCGCCTTCACCCTCCCTCACACATGGAAGCAAGGAGCAGGGCTCAGTATCGTTGCAACCCATGTTGATAGCCCCAATCTGAAGGTTCGGGTCTCCAGAGTATGTGCATTTCGCTGGCTCACTCCTCCAGGTTCGGCCCATCTCCAAACGCACTAAACAAGGTTATCTCCAAGTCGGAGTGGAGACCTACGGAGGCGGTATTTGGCACTCATGGCTCGATCGTGACCTTTCTATTGCTGGACGCGTCGTGGTCGCAGAGCGAAACGGTAGCTTTCAGTCAAAGCTGGTCAAGATCGACAAACCAATTCTTCGCATTCCGACCCTTGCCATCCACTGTTTGTGCCCTCGATTGATCTATTCATCCTGCGCTGACTATTTGAAGTGGACAGGAATGTAAACGATAGCTTCAAGTTCAATCAGGAGACGGAGTTTGTGCCTATCCTTGGCCTCATTGAAGGGTATCTCAACGCGCGCAAATCTGACGCTGACTCCGAAGACAAGTCGTCTGGACCGAGCACCCCTCCCAAAGTTGCATCCAGCATTCAGGAGAATCACCATTCTGCCCTCCTTCAACTTATTGCTGGTGAATTGTCTGTTGCTCCAGAAGAGATTCACGACTTTGAGCTGTCAGTGCTTCTCACTTCCAAGATCGCAGGATATTGACGCGCAAACCAGATCGCTTTACGACACGCAACCGTCCGTTCTGGGTGGAATCAACAATGAATTCATCTTTAGCCCCCGCCTGGATAATTTGGTGTCGTCGTAAGTACGCTCATCCTCGGTGAAACCAACGACCTCATTACGCCATCCAAAGATTCTGTGCTGTGGAAGCTCTGGCAGAGAGTGTGACGGCAGACTACTTCCCGACTCTGGACGGAAATGTCAATTGTATCGCCCTTTTCAACCACGAGGAAATTGGTAGCGTTTCAACGTCCGGTGCTGAATCAAGCCTGGTCCCTTCGCTCTTAAACCGATTATCGCCTACCCCTGGCGCTCTCGCTCAGTCTATCGCTAGATCATTCCTGATTTCTTCAGACATGGGACACGCTGTTCACCCAAATTATACATCGAAATATGAAGACAAGCACAGGCCAGTCATGAACGGAGGAATCGCTATCAAGACTAACGCCAAGCAGCGGTATGCCACCGATGCGATCTCCTCTTTCATTGTGAAGCAGCTGGTCGAGCGCAAGGGGGGCCAAGTTCAGGAATTCGAAGTCAGAAACGACATGTAAGTTTTGGTTCCTTTCCAAGATTCGCTAACTTCATCAATATTGTTTTTGCGCAGGCCTTGTGGTTCCACAGTTGGTCCAATGCTGTCGAAGATTGGTATCCGCACGATCGATGTTGGTGCTCCGATGTTGTCCATGCATTCCATTCGAGAGACAGCTGGTTCTCATGATGTTCAACACGCGATTGATCTATTCCATTCTTTCTTCGAAGGTTTCGCAGCATTGGACAAGGGGCTGACGGTAGATTGAACCCCCAATATCTGTTGTAGCCCAAAGAATATACAACTTCGTAAACTGTTCCACAACGAACCGCTGGAGGCGAATAGGACGCTTCGGATGGCGATCGCAAAATTTTCCTTCAGCAAGCAGTTTATCTGCGCGCCTTCTTCGATGGCGACTCCGAAGATATTGGACCTCCCATAACATTCCGTTTCTTAGCCGTGCGTGTGTAGTGCGACAGTACCCACTCTCGTTCTGCCTCGCTTTGCTCGATAGTCCCTTGACGGATTTCATACGCTACACGGAGGGGGTGAGCACTCAAAGACGAATAATAAAAACCAGTCCACATACGTTTCATTTCGAGACGAGGACCCACTTCAGCTAGCTCCACCTGCCGTCCAGCTTTGACAAAAACGTGGTGTCTGTAATGCGCCGTGAGTGATAAATAGAGCATAGCAGTATCGTGAGCATACCGGAAGGATATGAAGTCAGAGTCGTTTGCGAATGTCATTACACGTTTACTCTCTTCCTTTGGCACAGGGAAGAGATATTTGAGAACGTCTCCGATTCGTTCTCCAAGTTTTGAGGTGAAGCCTTCGAAGATAAGGTGTGGATATTGCTCTGATACAGTCGAGTTTTTGTATGACCCAATGTCGTGACGAAGGTTGACGTTTGAGAGAGTAAAGTAGACCGTCGGACCATGAGGGAAATGAGACACAATCATGGCATCTGTTATACTGTTAGTTGCGAAAAAAAGATGTTTAAAGTGAGAAGGAGCACCTGGCACACCACGGTGTTCGTGCAAGACGACAAGGTCTGTCACATCGTTCGCCCTGCACGCTTCAGCTAGCTCCTTCACGACATAGTTCCCTCGGTTTATGCGATGTGAGTTGGGGAAGACAAGACGCATCTCCTTCGCAAACTGTAGGAGCTTAGAACTTGGGTCTCTGGAAGTTGTGATTACAATTTTTGGGTCTTGTATCCCCGCCCGAGAGTATTCATTGTCGATATGAGATGTTGGTTCTACAGGGCGTAAGCTCCGAGCTGATGGGGTGAAGGAAGCATTTTGAAGAAATAATACCTGTCTGCGCCTCATCAAAGGCCAAGTCCTTTCCCAATCTCTGCGCGTCTTTTTTGAGCTCTGGAGGTAGCCTCCTTCCACCAGCCAGGGCATCCTTCAACTGCTGCTTTCGCTCGAATGTTTGCCGCTCCTGGGATTCCAGGGATTTTTGGTAGACATATTCCCGTCGTTCTCGTATTTGACGGCGAAGCTGAGAGTGAAGGGTTCATTCATAGCTCTTGTGCAACAGCGACCACCCACCATTTCAAAGGAAAGTACAGGGAGAACAGTAGGTTTTATGGCGTTGACTTCATTCTTAGAGAAACAATATTTTGCATCAGCGGAAAAGGCTGACATCCAATCCGGTTATCCTTTCTCACGATGATTCAGACCCATCTAAAAATAGCAGCGGCTTGCACTCAGGCAGTGAACTTTGCCAGTGATTCCAAGTGATGGATATGGGGAGCAGATAGCCTCCGATATCAGGCCGCAGTGTCTCTATTTTCTAGATCGGATACTCGTTTTGCACAAACCTTGAATAAACAAATCTCAACGGAACGGGGACGGAAGTTATCCCAATTTTGTATTCAGGGCTCACAAGGTCTAAAATAGCTGTTCTGCTTTGCGTTTACCAAGTCTACGCGGTCCAGAATATGGATTTAGCAAGATCTAGTCCCAGGCCTTCAATGCATGAACAGAAATCGTTCTTAACCGATTTCAGGTCCCAGTATCCCTTGGTCTGTTCAAAAGTCAGACACCCGAGCTGCACAGACGAAAACGTTCAAATAACGAACCGCGATTGGAACCGCAAGAAGTCTTCCGCTATCTTCTTCTCTGTGAAGAACGTAGAGCTCGTCGAGGTCATCCAGGGGTACTTCCGGAACTGAAAATTGATCAAATTAGACAGACGGTACGTACTCCAGGAGAGATGCACCATCGTACTCCCTGGCAATTCGGGAGCGTCGCGCTCGATACAATGGCTAGGGTCAGAGAAGCAAGCATATCGATTCTTCTGCAGCAGAGGTATGCACTGTTCCAGAGGATACCATTCATGCGTCTCCTATACTGGCGTTAGCAATAGAGGTCGGTGAAATTCGATGAGGATATGTCGCTCACAGGATCAGCAAGGTAAGATGGCGAATAATCGCCCTTGTACCGCATTTTCCGGCACGAGTAAATGTAGAAGCCTTCGCGAAAGATGAGGCAGAGAATGAGAAAGCAGGAAAAAAGGACTTACCCATGTAAAGATATTTAAGATTTGGTACCCCCGCGTCATGAATCTCTTTCGCCAGGGTGACCTCTCGAAGGGCGCTCAGCTTTGCAGATCAGTCAGATAGCCTGAGGGTAGCGATCAAGGGGATGAAAGCCTCACCTTCCCGAGCTGAAAGTGTTCCCAAAGGGCGTCATACATAAAATATACGCTGGAGACGCAGCTCGGTAGAATATCCAGGACTGCCATGGCAATCAACTTGCCGTCAATCCTATACATTTGGTGATATGAGCCATAGACTTTTGGCAAATGATTGGGTGGTGGCGATGAATAAGGAATAGGTGTTTCCTGGCACAGAGTCAGAGGCATTATTGAAGGAGAGGGATAGAGAGTATGAGTACCGCTAACGGTGATTCTACCAAGAATCGTTTGAAACCAGATGTCGATTTGTCATGGTCATTATGTATGTCCCTCTGATACTTGCAATACAAGTCGAACTTCTCCCTCGTATAAGACGCGATTTCCAGAGTGACCTGACCATTATCAGAACTCCAGAGTTGGGAGCAAGGCACGCGACGCGTTATCCCACCTCGAACCTGTGTGAAGGGGTGTGGTCTTTGACTCTGATCCCTTCGGACGAATGTATGGCTTCTTGAAGGTCGAATGGTTTGTTGTCCTTTCCCTTGGGTCTTGACACAAAACTGAAGCTCGGTTTCCATCGGCATTTGGTGAACGACGCACCTCTTGATTTCCAGATTCATGGCGTCTCCATCTTCGTCTCCATGGATGACATGTCTGTTCCATCTGAGGAATACCAATAAAGGGAGGATACAACCCCCAATACAATGGCTCAGTGCCTTGTCCGCCTCGATAAGAGGCGCCCTACCGATGAACCATTTTCCTATGGCTTTTACCCGGTTTGAAGGCCAGTGCATCTAGCCTTGAATGCGTAACGAAATTCTCAACATATGGTTAAGAGAACGAAACCAGCGACAAAGACTTCACTTGATGGTGTACTGAGGGCAACATGATCTTCGCAAGTCAGGCTTATAACAGTAAGTACCTGGTTGGTCAGGGTATCGAGTCGATATCGCCTCATCCCGTAGCGCAGTTTAAATCGTACCTGAGCGCCTCCATCCTCTGTCAATCATCTTCTGGTAGACCTTTCAGCCAGTTCAGGAAGAATCAGGTACTTGCTGCACAGTGGGCAGGGTCAAGCCCACCTCGCAAGACAGCCGAAGAGCGTGCAAGGCCGCTACTTTATAGCTCGTCGCCCCTTCACTACGCTCTCCGGGTGGAGAGCAATATCCGCAGGTACTTGGCTCATCTCTGGCGTAAGGAACAGCAATGGATTGAGCAGACATGGTGGTTCGCGGCAGAGTTGTTATCGTGTTGCCAGGTCCAGTGCTGTGCAATATGTGACTATTATCACCCATACTCCCACCCTAAACACCCATGCTTCCTTTCGTCGCCTCCAAATTGTACTGAACATTTTTACGATACTTGGTTGAAAGCTCTGCGGCAATCTTCACGGACGAGTTGGCGCGTAAAACTTCCTGAATGACACGTTAGACACGGGATAAATGCGATAGATTCCCTAGGATCGAACCTCCATGCAGTGATTGAGTTCGAGGATCATTTCTGTGCATTTCGACTGGAACTCGTTTTAGATTCAATTTTCGTCTCTGTGCTACCAAGATACTCACGGCATTCTTCAAAATACGCTCGAGGAGCACGGCCTGTCTTTCAGCATGGGGATTCTCCATCTCAACGCGCCTGAACGAGGTGGTTCCAATTAAAGGGGCAGTGGCACACACCCTGACTTATAAGCTTGCGGCGCCCTGTTAATTTATCTACACCGGACTGACGGAATAAATGTTCATTGAGGCTGGAAACAAACGATTGTCGTAAAATACACAAAAGAACCAAATACCATGCGATAAATCTAATACAACGGGTCATAAGCGATATAGGAATTGCGGAGCTAACGAATGCGGAGGATTGGTCTCGTAAATTCTCAATGCAGAAGCACAGGTGCGTATCAATCAGCCCCAGCCATCCCATCTACCGTATTTCCTGTACTCCTGAAGGGTGCAGTCTCTGCCTTGCTTATCTGGCTTGTCCTTCCCTGTCTCCGTCCTTGATGACGTGCTCGAGGATATACTCGGCCTTCTGAAGCCTCTGGGCGTGGTAGCCGCCCTCAACAGAGATGTTGCAGAGGACGAGCTCGAAGACGCCGGCTCCTTGCCAGAGCTCTTCACGGGAGGCAAAGACAAGCGATACCAGCCGCCTGTATATGTTAGGGCAATGAGTTGATAGTCTGGCACTGGTCCCCGTGGGGAGCTCTCATCGTCTTCGGCAACGTCTATCCACCCAACCACACACTTCTCTTCCTCTGGCTGATCAATACTGGAGTCCTTCGACGTCGATGACAGGGATATATGGGCAGATTGCACGGGTATACGGTACTGGGCATAGGACCACTCTGAATCCAGATATCGGGGCAAAGGAATGAAGGGAGTCAATGGAGACAGAGAGGACCGTCGGTTCCTGTACATTAATGTCGAGATGAGGTCAAGTACCAGGATCGAAAGAGGGTATACTCACGATGCACCAGCAAGACCTAAAGAGAAGACATGGACAGTTCCTTTATCGCTCCACACGCAAAGATCTTGCTCGTCCGGCCGAAACGCGACGCCATATATCTCGGCCTTGTCTGTACCCCTCCGGAGCTCTTTGACAAGCTTGCCTGATAGCGAATCCCAGATCCGGATTAGAGTGCCGCGCGAAGAGGTCGTGGCAAGCAATCGGCCAGACGGTGGGAGAGAGAGGGTTGTTAGAGCCGTCTTATGGGCAATGATAATGGAGACTGGGTGCTTGGACGGTGGGGGTGGCGGCTTCGATGGGATTGAGGACCCGGGAGGACCTCTGGGCTTTGGTAAAGGGCAAGGAGGGAGGTGAATCAACTGCACATGACCAGTTTGTCGACCTGCAATCGCCAATAGTGTCGAATGAGGAGCAGTAGCCATCGCCAGCAAGCCTATTACAGCGTAAGATGTAGAGCTACAGGACGAAATAATCGATTGCAATCGCCACTCACCTCGAGGATTATCGCAGGTATCCCATTCAGCGTATCGTATCACGGTTTCGCCGACTTCGAATACAGACACTCTCCTGCGCAGCGACACCGCTAGCCAGCCTCTCCGGCAGGCAATTCCTCTGACCCTCTCGCGGAATTCCAGTTCAGCAACCTCCTTCCCAAGAGCGTCATCCCATAGAATCACCTTGTTCGGAGGGTAAAGTGGGCTACGACCGCCGCCCAAGAGAAACAGTATATTCGTGGTGTGAAGAGGCACCACTGCAGACAGTGTGCCACCTACTAATTCTAATACGCAAAGGAGATGAGCGTCGAAACCTCGATACTTTAGCAAAAACCACACCAAACGAACGTACCTCGCTTCCGGATCAACTTGAGTGGCCATGTATCATAGACTGCGAAGCCAGCTGGGGTTGAGGCCGTAAAGATCTTGCACTCTGGGTCGAATCTGGCGTCTAGTATGTGTATGGGTTTGGTCGCACTTATTGAATGGCGAGCTAGATTCATAGGGTGTCGTCGCGGTGGTGGTGGAAGGGAGACATAGCCAGCTTCATTGCTCAGATCAGCTTTAGCAGCATGCTGTCATCACTTTCGGAGGTGCGGCCTAAAATAGGGAATAGGGGCTTTTGGCTCTGACCTGCTCAGAATCTAAGATTCACTACGTTGCGATTGAAATAGCAATATGATATTCGCAAAGCGAGATGGGAATACAAAAAATGACAATAGCAATATGACAACTCCCAGAAAGCAGAGTATATAACAACAATAAGTCCAATGCAGAGCAACGCACACCAAAGAAGCACTTGACGAAGACCTTCTAAATTGCTCTATGAGCGGTAGATCGCATAGGTTGACCTATCATGTCAACGGGTAGGATTCCACGACTTTGGCGGTCGAAGGCCTACATTTGCAAGCTGAGCGCGGGCGGCCTTGAATTCGGCTTCTTCTGCATGGTTCATGGCCATCACAGCAGCTTTTGCTTCCGCTTGTCGCTGTAATTCAGCCTCAGACTCGTCTGATAGATAGTCTGTGAAGCCACCGTCAGACGTGACGGTGCTGTCTGAAAGGGATCCGATCCCGTCGCTGCTTCCGCTGCTACTGGAAGCACTAGAAAGGCTATCGTCTTCGGGACGGGGACCATTGGTCGGAATGACAAGAGAGTTCGGACGTGAGGGGGCAGATCGAGTAGGAGAGATGACGAATGTCGGGGGTGGCATGTGTTCCTGTTTCTCGGGCTTTGACACTGTCGGTCGCCTTCGAGCCGAATTTTGATTCTGGGTCCCCAAAGCAGGGCCGGTTGCGATAACTTTCGACACAGACACGGACGTCGTAGCCGGTGTCACTGTTGGGCGTCGTATGCTCGACCTCCTACTGGGAGGAGTGGAGGCGTTGCACAAGTCGATACTCTTTCGGCTGGGAGAAGGATGTGAGGAGTGGACACCTTCAACGCGCTGACGGCCGCGTTCTCCCAAAGGATCTGTGGCAGGGGCGGATTGTACGGGGGAAACAGGAGTGCCACTGGAGCTCCTGGACAAAGTGGCAGAGGGAGGCTTAGGGCTGCTCCCGGAACGTGGTTTAGCATGGGTGGGACTCCCAACTGTTTTCGACAGACTGGAAGGTTTGTTCGAGGGAGAGCTGCCACCACTGTTTTTCCGATCATTCCCCGGTCGAGCAGATGGTCTGGCGAGGGATGCAAACGGTGGCATGGGAGGGCCCCGTCCTTGGAAAGGTTCGAGGATAGCCTTTATCTCTTGGGGGATAGGGACGTTGTGGACTATGCTCACGGCGCGCCATTCCGCAGCCGGGATCGAGTCTCTTTCCGCATCGGAGGGGGCGCGACAGCAGCCAGGCCACCCTGCGTTACTGTACCGGAGGGTCTCCGGGGGTGGAGGGGGGCTTGTGCGAGCCCACTGAAGAAGGATGAGCGTTGCGGAGACGGCGCGATAGTGGGGCAACATACCTTGCAGTAGCCACAGCCGTTGAAGCGCTCGACTGGCAGGAGGCGTAAGCTCAGGGCACGGCACCACAAGCATAAGCTTGAAACGAACCCTCCGCATTCTTGATGTACAGGACATCCATTCGAGGATGCAAGGCTCTATTCCGACATGTTTCTCGGACATGGGGGCATCTACACGATCAGGGACACGGGGACGATGCGCAGAAGACGGCGACCGACCTTGGATGCGAAAAGACCTTGCACATGGGGCACGGCTTGACGGCGTCTATGGAGCCTGCAGCGTAGCACATTGGTCGATGAGATGGTGGGAGGAGATGGAAGCGAGAAGAAGAGGCCCAAAAAGGGCGGAGTCGTCATTGCTGGCTGTATTTGTAGTCTTTGGTAACATGTGGCATGTCCTCAACAAAGGGGCTGCGACGCCGGAGACCCTCTCTCTGGACTCTGCCCAGCAGGGAACATGAAATCTCATATTTCGCGATCAGGGTGGTGCACGAGCACTCCATGCGTCATGGCCGTCGATGGGCGTCCATGAGGCAGACAAGATGGGCCAATCTTATCGCCATTTACCCGATGCACAGCCTTGTATACCTATTCTCTACCATGCGCTCCAGTCAGCTACGACATTCTTCTTGCCTCCTCTACACCATCTACCATGGGCAAATCGCAGAGCAAACTCTCCCCGGAGCAGCTTGCTGACCTCCAGAACAACACATACTGTGCGTCTGCCACCGAGTTCGAGTCGAGATCCCTGATTCACCGTCCCCACAGTCGACAAGAAGGAGCTACAGCAGTGGTATGCTCATCATTCCTGCTGCCACCGACCTCCGCTCATGCAGACTGGATCCCCCAAGGTACAAGGGCTTCCGAAAGGACTGCCCCTCCGGACACCTCGACAAGCAGGAGTTCAGTCGCATCTACAAGCAGTTCTTCCCCTTTGGCGACCCCGGAGAATTCGCAGACTATGTCTTCAACGTATTCGACGAGAACAAGAACGGGACCATCGACTTCAAGGAGTTCATCTGCGCCCTCAGCATAACTAGCCGAGGTCGGCTAGATGAGAAGCTCAAATGTGCGTCTGCCCTGATGTCTGGGGTCGGCCGGCTGCTCTAACGCAACCGTTGGTTCGTCCGATTTCAACAGGGGCATTCCAGCTATACGACATCGACAAGGACGGTACCATCACATACGATGAGATGCTGCAGATTGTGCAATCTATCTACAAGATGACCGGGGAGATGGTCAAACTCCCAGCAGACGAAGACACCCCAGAGAAGGTGAGACCATGGCCGAGTCATCATCCACTGCTGTGACGAGTGGAGCTGTGAAGAGCGTGGCGCTTACAGCTTTCTCCCATTAGCGTGTCGACAAAATTTTCAAGAATATGGACAGAGACAAGGACGCCAAGCTAACCTTTGAAGAATTTGTTGAAGGGAGCAAACAGGATCCAACCATCGTCCAGGTGCGTCTGGCCGTACACCCTCCAAGATGCAGATTTTGACTTTTCATAGGCGCTTTCGCTGTACGATGGGCTCGTTTAACGTACCGCGGCTGCCGGAGTCAGCACTTTAAGATACCCCTGCTCTGCGGTCTCGCAACGGAATTTAACGTTTGGTCTTCTGTGTTTTTCAATGGCTTCTTTCGCCGGTCTAGATGTACAAATAGTCATGAACAAAGATTATCGTATTCAATCAGAGAGCTACCGAGCCTTAGTATGTGGCAGACGGTTGTATCTCTTTAATACACGCTCCTCGACATCAGTCCCAATCCAAGAGTACACTGCGTTTGAAAACTCAAGGTTGTCTATCTCGGCCTTGAACAGCTTGTTGTAGTCCTGCGGCCCAGCAGGTGCTGCGTTGGCGGTAGCGAACGGCGTAGCCGACATGTCTTTGGAGGAATCCGCAGCTGCCAAGATGCCACGGCTGAACAAAAGTGCCAGAGTAAGAAGAGCTGGGGAACTCACAGTTGTCATTCCCGAGAAGGATGCGGTACAGGCCGTTCAGACCAAAGAAGTTGAGAAAATACCAGGATAGAGAGGACACCCAGCGTACATCCATGTCAGGTGTCTCAATGCCTCGCTGAAGCATGGATTTGAACCCGAGGGTCAAGGGGAAAGGGAGTTTGACTGTCGGAGATGAGTTCGTTAGGAACCTTTCAGCGAGGATCTGGTCGCTACTCACTCAACACGAAACCCTGGAAGAAGAAATTAATCCAGCCCATGATGACCATCTGTGGAACCATCATGACCATTTGTGTCTTCATTCCAGCCATCATCCCATCCATGGCAGAGGGGTCTGTCAGTGGATTCAGTGGACCTGCGGGTGCCTCACCCTCCTTTGGTGGGCCATCCTTGAGGTAGGTTCCAGTGACGAATCCTTCCGACAGATTTTCCGACATTGCGTTGTAGAACGGCGGTGGAAGAGGTGAATGAGCTGCTGTTGCCCGCAGAATTTGGGATCGTGCGAGTGCGCGTCTGGGTTGAACAAGTCCCGTCAAGATAATGTCGCGATGTCACCGCTAGGATACCGACTCACTGTTCGCGCAGTGCATTCCGTGGAAGTTTTTTTGGGGGAGACTGGAGGAGTACGACAACGTAGTGCCGTAGGACTCCCACCAGAATCTATCGACGACAAGGAGGCTTCAAAACGAAGTCGAGTGGGTGACAGCGGAAACACGGACCATGACCAAAGTGATAGGGAACAGCACCCAGTCCCGTATTTGTGGGTCGAGGTAGAGCGAGACACTGGCATACTCTCAGATAAGCGCTTGAGAAATGGTTTGAGGAACTCACGCATTGTTTGCCATCCTCGTCGTCGTCGCCGTCGTGGTCAAGAAGAAAGGGTTTGGCGCCGTCGGGCTTGGCGCGGCGACTGCCTAAACGGGAACGGGTGTGATGTGCTCAGCAGTGCTGTGCCTGTGCCGTGCCGCCCCTTTGCACTCAACCCTCATCTGCCCAGTATCCTCTCAGCTCGTTCCCTGGTGGAATCAGAGTCCCTGCCATCCTTATCTTGTATCAAGATGGATACCTCACCAACGGCCCTCTTCGATTCGTACGAACAAGACTTCAAGCAGCTCATTCTCAGCATCGAGGAGAAACTGCAATTCGGAGAAGGAAAGGATGAGCGAGGTGGTGAGTACTCGTCCTTCATTCTCGTCTTCTTTGTTTCAATATTTCTCACTTTCTTTACCAGAGGACAGGAAGGCCTCTCTCCGACGGGTGGAGATGGAGTTGGACGAGGCGGATGAAATGGTACCGTCCTTATTCCACCTCGACCTACATCATAACACCATCCTGACCGACAATAATTAGGTCTCCCAATTGGACATCGAAATTCAGAGCATACCTCAGAACGTGCGCTCCCACTATCATACGCGACTTCGGGAGGCAAAGGCGCAGCTCTCGAAGTTCAAGAAAGCGCTCGCAGACGCCCGTTCATCTCTTGCTCGCGCAGACCTACTGTCTTCGTCCAAGAGAGGGCAGTATGCATCCTCTGACGATCCCTATGGGTCATCAAGCGACCGAACTCGTCTCCTGTCCGGAACTGCGCTTTTGGAGAACGGTACCAAACGACTTGAGGAATCACAGCGAATGGCTCTGGAGACGGAGAACCAGGGTGCCGAGATTTTGACCAACCTGCGCCAGCAGAGAGAGCAGATTGAGAACTCAAGAGATACCGTGAGCCTTTTCGCTGATTCTGTCTCCACTGTCGCTAACCTCGAAATGCAGCTTGTACGAGCAGACTTGGCCATTGACCGTGCTTCCACTACCTTGAAACAGATGGTTCGCAGGTAAAGTCGCAATCCACAAGTTCCTCTAGCCTATTGATTCTGATGAACAGATTCTTCTGACACTCCTTGCTGTCTCAGGATGTACCAACAGCGCGCCATTACGTATTCTATCATAGCAGTTCTTATCATTCTTATAGTCGTCATTATCTGGGAGAAGCTCAGTTAGATGTTCACCCATTCATACCAGCTTGCAGAGCACACCCGGACTTTTAGGACTAGGAAATTCTAATTCGAAATGCCACTGGCAGTTAATCAATAATACACACTGAGTACTTGGGAAAGCGACGACAAGTGTCGGTAAAGTAAATTGGAAAATACGGATAAGGATAAAATGTTACATTCGGCGCGACGGGTATGCTCCAGAATCATATCCACCACCGTCGTCATACCGGCCGTGTTGCTGGGGCTGTGGTGTGGGGGAAGGATAATAGGCATTGTTGTAAGCGTCCTGGCTAGTTTGTTGTCGCTGGTGCGAAGTATACGACGGAGGGTAGGATGTTTGTGACGACCCATCTGGCGAGTCATATGTACTTGGTGACGTTGTCAGAGGGGTGCCATGCCGGACAATCGATGCCCCATGGTTAGCGTGCGCGAATGGGCTGGCAGAATTTGTGAGACGAGCAGTGTCGTCATCATCGTACGGTTGATACTGAGCGTATGCTGGCTCGTCGTACGGCATCGATGTGGTCGAGGCATTGAATTGAGCATATGAACCCGCTGGTTGATGCGTCGAGTATGGATTGTATGCTGGCATAGGAGGAGGGTAATCAGACAGGGAACCTTTGTCTGCGTAGTAATGATCCTTAGTGCTTGGTGCCGCGCGTGTAGCGAGAGTCGATGTGTCGTCGTCATCATCCAAGTCAATCTTTGGGAGGGTGGGTTGCGGTAGCCGCTGTCCAACGATTTCTCCTTTCTTGTTCTTCAAATGCGAGAAATCGCCCATGGCTTCCTTATGAGCAAGCTTCGCGTTCTCGGCTAGTCGCTCTTTCTGCCTCCGTTTCATGACATCACCAATACGCTAAGGAACAGAAGTGAGTGAAGGCACAGAAACATAATTCTCTGGACATTCGTACCTTATCAACTTTGTGGCAACAATATTCCTGTTTTTGATTAAATCAGCATCAAGCAGCCGGAATTTTGAGGATTGCCCACCTTGAGATTGCCACGAATGTGACACAGGAGTGGGATGTAGCAGACAGCGGCAATTATGAGGAGAAGTAGCGAACCAGCAAAGACCAACACGGTGAACAGGGCGGTTAACGTCAGGGCAGTCGTGGATATACTGTTGTCTTTGAAGTACTTGGTCACGTCATACCACTTTCCTGGGTTGTCCTTTCGCAAGAGCCAGACAGCATACAAGGTAAGGGCTTGGATGGTCTGACGCGGACCATCGGCCAACAGAAGCCGTTTCCAACCTGAGGATGGACTGTCAGTTCAACGCTCCGAGGTAGCTGAATGATAACTGACTCTTGAACGTGAAGAAGACGAAGAACGCAAAGTCGTCGATCGTCTTGGTCGAGTCGCTGATGTGCTCGAAGAAACAGAAATGATTGTATGACCCTGCTATAATTAGAAGGTGGCGCATTGCTAGGGCAAGGACAACGCACTCAGCGAGTAGTAGTTGTTGGCCATTACGTTTGTGAAAGCGAAGGAGATATCTCTGCTGGCGATGATCCTCTTGCTTTTGTGCGACTCGTAGGCAAGCTAAAAACCAGGTGAGAAAATTAAAGACATTCATGCATGATAGGTCGCACCAAGAGGAAAGAGAAGATGATACAGCCAACGAAGAGCCATTTCCCCGTGTCGAATGGAATGAAAAAGCAGCCATCTGTAGTTTCGCATTTTCTAAAGATCTCATTCGACCACTTCTTGGTCGACAACATGGTAATGGCGGAGAAGATATCGGATATGTAGACCAGGAATGACTTGAGGACGAGGACGTAGACCCAGATGTATCTGCGCACAGAGTTGTCAGGTTCCCTTCATCAGACAACATGTGGGCGGAACAACCCACTTCAAGCGCATGAAGAAACTATTGTCATAGAACTCGCGAGTGTCGATGAAATCAAACTATGAACGAATTCCGGTTAGCCCTGCCAGGCAGACGCCACGTAGGAGAGGAAAGGCAAACGAACTTTGTGGTCCGGAACCTCTTCACGCTTCCATTTGGCACCGCCGCACATCGTTGTTGGTGTTAGGGGGGTGTTGGTCTGAGGTTGGGGTAGGTCGGTGTAGGAGGGTTGATGGGATTAGAATCGCTGTGTGCTTCGACCAGGGCCAGCTAGTCGCATGAGCTTGTAAGGAGAGGCTTGTGAACGACTGGAGGCTGGGGAAAGAGTGGAGGAAACAGCGAGGGCGCTGGGGACGACGACGACGGGGAGGGTGACAAGAGACCGCCCCGCAACCCTGAGCCTGGGATCATTTGCTGTGTACAAAGTCCATCAAACAGATTAAACTTCGGCAAATCCCGTCGCCTTTCTCCAATAACAATGACCACCGTACAGAAGATCAAGGTACGTTCGTGCTATTGTCTCCTAGACTAGCGCTCACAGACTGCAGGAAATCGAAGATGAGATGGTGCGTGGGGCCTAATTTTCTGCTTGTGCAGTTTTCTGACGATTTTTGCAGGCCAAAAGTAATATTGTTATTGAAACCGAGATATCAGGACTCATGCTCATGATTCTCTAGCCCAAAAGAATAAGGCCACGAGCTACCATCTGGGTCAGCTCAAGGCCAAGCTCGCAAAGCTACGGCGAGAACTAATCAATGGTCCATCTGGCGGCGGAGGTGGTGGTGGAGGGCTAGGTTTCGATGTAGCTCGGTCAGTGTGCCATCAAAATCCACTCCAATTGCGTTATTTATATTCGATAACCATAGGACGGGTATCGCGTCGGTAGGATTCGTTGGATTTCCTTCAGTCGGAAAGGTTGGAGAAATGTTTCTGCCCACGTCCTACGAACTAATATTCCCTCTAGTCGACCTTGATGTCGAAACTCACCGGCACTCACTCCGAAGCATCCGAGATCGACTTTACCACCCTCACCACTGTTCCTGGAACACTGAAAGTCCATGGAGCACCTATTCAAATTCTTGATCTCCGTAAGATATTCTTCTGCAGAGTTGCAGCTCAGCGTTTAACTAGCCATTTTTCTACAGCTGGTATCATTGAAGGTGCGAACGACGGCAGAGGTCGAGGTCGACAAGGTTCGTGCCCGGTAGCGCCATGACGGCGGACAGTGTACTTACGATGCAACCTTCTAGTAATTGCCGGTATGTCCTCAGAGCCCCCAGACGAGGGATCTCTCTCATCTTGTCTCCAGTTGCACGGACTTGCCACCTCATTTTCATCGTGCTCGATGTGTTAAAACCATTGGGCGACAAAAAGATTATCGAGACGGAACTCGAAGGATTTGGCATCCGGCTGAACAAGAAGCCCCCCAATATCGTGGTTCGTAAGAAGGAAAAAGGAGGAATCTCAATTACGAACACTGTCCCACTTACGAATATCGATCACGACGAGATCAAAGCAATTTTGAGCGAATACCGAATCAACAACGCTGATGTCGCGATTCGGGAAGCTGGAGCAACTGCAGATGATTTGGTCGATGTCATTGAGGGCAACCGGTAAGCTTGTTTCATAAAGAATGACGGTTGACGAGCTTGCTGATGATCATACAGGGTGTACATTCCAGTCATCTATGTACGGTCTACTTACCTCACTACCCCGGACCACTGACTTGACTTACGTCGCCAATGGCTTAGGTCCTGAATAAGATTGATGCCATTTCAATAGAGGAACTCGATCTCTTGTTCGTAACACTCTCCTGATTTTCCAGCCCCACATAGCTGAAAATCATCTCCAAAATGCAGGTACAAGATTCCCAATTCGGTCCCGGTCTCTTCGAAGGAGTGGATGAATATCGATGAGCTCATCTCCAAAATGTGGGAGACACTGAACCTCGTCCGTGCCTACACCAAGCCAAGGGGTCTGCCACCCGATTACTCCCAGCCAGTTGTTCTGCGGCGTGGAAAGTGCTCTGTCGAAGATCTTTGCAACGCAATTCACAAGGAGATTGCAAAGCAGATGAAATAGTAGGTCAATTTGTTTCACATCACTTCCATCCTCCCTCATCCCTATTCCAGCGCGATTGTCTGGGGTGCTAGCGCCAAGCACGCGCGTGGACAGAAGGTGGGACTTGATCACATTTTGGAAGATGAAGATGGTAAGCTTGAGTGTACACCTTTTCTTTTCCACGTCAGAACCTAACGGAATCATAGTCGTCCACATTTCTAAGAAATGATCTGCTGTATATCAAAGCGAATGCTATTCCAGCTACTGTATACTACTGAGGTGCCCCTGATATGTCGATTCTTCGAAAAGGTAGATGAATCCTAACCGCAGGTAAGCCCACACCAGCCCGATTGAGCAATACACGCTAGTCGCCATCAAAGGCAGGAACTCCATACTGGCGCTGGCTTGCTTGTCATCTCCTGATGATGTCCGTTCATTGCGCAAGGGAAGTATCGTGACAAGAGCGAGCAAAGGAGCAAAGCCAGCCAAATATGCTTTCTCGCATAGATCTAACAGCACGTATATCGGTGATTTCGGATACCTGTGTAATGTCATGAGCAAGTCATGGGTGTAGAAGTGAAGGTTCTCCTTACTCGTATACTCGACGGCTCAACAAACTATAGACAGCTGCCAACCATATACCCGAATAAGCAACCTTTACGATTGACTCTATAAGATAAAATGAGATCTTAGTGTGTTATGTGAGAATATAGGAGTGCTTACCCGCTGGGGTAAAGATGAGTGGGAAAAGTCCGAAGATTCCTGCAACGCTGGCGATGATATAGGTCCTGAAATAGGCGTGTCGTTCGGCGGCCAAAAGACTAATGAAGTGGGTCGTGAGGTGAAGGCCGAAAAAGGGATCAGCTGGGTCATACCTCAGAGGAACCAAAATCAAAAGAACTGCTTTCTCGTGAACGTGCCATCCAAAGAGGAACGACGTCCATCCGCAGAGTGTAAGGGCCGTCAAGAAAGACTTTGTTGAGGGGTTTATCCACAGTTTAACCAGGATTGCCTATCGGAAGCGCGGTGAGGGGCACGCGGCGAGGCATCTGAAGTCCGTTACGACCACTTACGCATTGGAGCACAATAGTTATGAGGAAGGTATGAATGGGCTTGACTTGTGGAAGCACCGCGAAAACAGTGTCTCCGACTAGCCCGCGCGATGATGAAGCAACTCCTGCCGCATCAACTGCAACGTTGGATCCAGTCAATTGGATATCTGTCGAGATGTCAATAGGTTAAATCCAAATGCACACAGATCCTACCTACATCGCAGGAGGATTCGGTCGATAGCTGTAACTAGGGACCAAAAGTTGGCCGCCCAGTACGCATGATTTAATCCTCGTGTAAATGGGAACAGGCGGGAGAGAAGCTGTGGAATCTGACCCATGACTGCGAATGGACCCAAGGAGGCGATAAAAACACCAATGACAGCATTCGCGAGGGCCAGGAAGTTTTTAATTTCGATTTGACCACTGGGTGTCAGACAGAACGCCCGCAAGAGGTAGACAAAGTAAGCAGGCTACGGAGATATAAATATATGAAGTATTATGGTAAGCCAATCTAGAGCTTACCGCAAGGTACATGTAGATGTGCTTGAAGTTGAGAAGGACAGCAAAGAGGATGCCCGAGGCCAGCTTATTTCCCTACAAAATTGCGACTTGATAAAAGCTTTGAACATCCACACGAAAAGGACACTCACATTACGGGCCATGAGGATAGACCAGAGAAGAATCCCGAACATGAATCCATTGTATTGGAAGTGGATGTGATCCACGATGAGAAACCCAGGGTGAAGGAAGAGAGCGGCTGAGATAATGCGCTGAATCGAAGCGTCCACAGAACCCGGAATGAATCTATGTGGTAAAACCAACATATTGTCAAGGAAGCGCGACAGCAAAAGGACGGTAGCGGCGTACCTCAAAAGAGCAGTTGCTAAGACAAGCTCTGTGATAATGACAGTAGTACGCTGGTAAGCGATGACACTCCAACTGTCATAGTTGAGGTTATGGAGGTCAACTATCTTTGGATCAATGAAGAATGCCGGTATGGACAGCAGCTTCTCAAAATACGCGAAGAAGGGTGGATAGTCGAGGGCTATGTCATGGGACGAAGGATATTTCAATAAGCTATCGAACCCCCGACACAGCAGCACTCACTCCATTCGGAGGTGGTCTAGATAAACCCCTTCAGCAATGCTTTCAGAGTTCAAAGAAACATGATACCTACATCATAGTACCACTGTGATATGGGAAGAGAGTGTGTGATAGCGAGCCAATTTCGATGGACCTCGAAATCTGTGGACCGACTACACGAAGCGGTCAAACAACGAGCCCACAGAGTAGAAGCATCCGTACTATGATGGGTATAAGAGCAATTTTATTACGGTCGACGCAATAAGGATATCCCAGTCAGATCTTGTGATGTTCCAGGAAAACCACCGTGTATCTTTGGGAGGGGGGTCAATTGGGGTCGTTGGTTGGATGCCATTGTCCGCCTTGACGCTGGGGAACACCGCGGAGGCCTTTCGCCTAGTTATTTCGGCTCTTTGCTCCTGGCTCATACCGAGTACAGCAAGCAATGCATGAGACGTAGTTGTGGAACGAGGGGTACACGGACAAGGTGCTACTAATAGTAAAGCGGCCAGGCCAGGCTCACGTGGCAAGCGCGTCACCGATTCGCGTCCATCATCCGTTTGAGGGCTTCAAGTTAGATTCCACCCCTCACCGTCGACCAACACAATGAGCGACCAGCAAGCAGTCAGTCAACTGAATGCTACTGCAGCGCAAAGGTATAACTCACACAGCCCAATTGTTGGCCTGCAAGTCAAGCCACTAGTCGCTTACCAACTCGATTTCTAGTGGGGTGCTCTTGAAACTGATCATCTTCAGCATTGCCCTCGGCATTGCACCCTTGGCTGCATACTATGGATCGCTGAATTACCTGTGGAAGGGTTCGTCTATTCGTGCCCGAACCATATGCCTCTCATCCCTTCGCGCCGGATAGGAAATACGATATACGCCGCCATCCTCGCAGTGGTGGCCGCCAACATAATACTGGTCTCCTACATAATAACTGCCGCCTTCGAGGAGAGAAAGGCTCAGCCCTCGGAGACGAAACAAACTGCCACCGAGTCCAAGAAGGAAAAGTAGCTGCCAGGCCGGGTCAAGCTGAACAATGCTCTTGCTTGTTCGGGGGTTCACTCAGATCGGGGCATGTTTTAACAGGAAGCATATTTCGACAGCTCAGTATATTACTTCGTATTACTACGCACGCGCACGCCCTCGTTCTAGATTTAATGCTGAGCGCTGAATATGAATATTGTCGTGATATTGTACATTTATTGCAGGGATGTATTCTATACAGTGCAAGACGATGGTCGTAGGGCAAATGAGTGGATTCTACTGTTACAATGGCAGGAAATTACTCCAAATGATAGTGTATTAGACGTGTGTGCAGATGAAGTGAGTGACTCAGAACGGAGGCAGACCAGCTACCGAAAGCGAATTGAGAGGAAATATCGTTTTTGCTATAGAGCATATCCCCATTGCACCCGCCCTTCTTGTGATAAGGGTGCCCCTTCTTCCCTTCGAACCTAGGCAGAAAACGAGGTGAGCGGAAATAGTTCAAGCGACGTAATTGAATAACACTTACAAAACGCTGGGGTGACTTACGAACGCCACTACTTTTGGCATCGAACTTCAATGGGGAAGAGGTGCGGTCCTGCATCGGAGGAACGGGGACCTCGGAAATAGGGTCGCTCGATGTCATCCGATGAGTTGGAATGCTCGAGAGGAATTTGTCTCTTCGTAGATTACTCGCAGATCGACTAGGCTTCAAGCTTTGTATCGATTGCCGCGGAAGTGCGTGCTTCGAACAGGGAGGCGGTATATTCGGGGGCGGTGGAAGCGGGCTCGTGGGGGGACTGTGTAAGAGTGGGGGGATCGCACGCGGTGGTTTAGGAGATGCGGTAAATTGGGTTCTCGAAGATTGAGGTGTCGCGACAGGCGTCGAGTCAGCGGAGCTGGAGATCGGTGAAGCCTTTGGCGGAAATGAAGGCGAGCCTTGCTGCGGTTGCAAAACCAGTGGTTGTGGACGTTTCTTGCGAATCACCAGAGGCAGAGGCGGAGGCGCAGGAAATAATGAGGCGAAGCTGCTAACGTCAGATGAGCTCAGTACTTCCGTCGGCAGTGGTGGTGGTGGTGGTGGGGGACAATCGAATTCCACGGCTGGTCGAAGGTGCGGCGTGGATCTACTGGAAGTCAACCCTCGATAAGGTTGTTTTTCCCCGACACCATGACCAATGGCCGGATGGCCATCTTTAATGGGACGCCTATGCTTGGGCGACACAGAATCTCGCTCCTGAGAAAGCTTGGGTAAATCACCGTGTGGCGAGAACTTTGCACAGCCAGTCGGGGATACAGAGGCTGATTGCGAGTCCTGACGCCTCTCGACAGGACCCTCGGTGTAAAGTTTATTGTGTACTGGTGTAGATGAGTGCTGAGAGGGAGTATCGAGTGATTGGCTAGGGGTGTCGAATTTGACACGAGTGGGAGAACGGGCCTTGGGAGCAACTGTCTCCATGAAATCGTGTTGAGTGTCACGAGGCGGAGAAGAGTGATGAGAACATGAAGGACCGGCCTCCGCTGTTGAGGAATGTATGGTAGATAGTTGGGTCTGCAAGATGTTCGAAGGGCCATGCTTGGGATTCATAGGGGGGCCGTGAACGCTGCTAAGACTAGCTGCGTTCAAATTCGTGAATGATGGGCGAGCGCGAGGCTTCGGTCCGGAAGAATAATTCTGGCGGGAAGAAGAGTCGTGGGGGTAAATTGAATGGCGCAGCTCTGGAGTACCTCGATGATGCTGCAAGGCAGCTTCTACTGAGGTACTGAAGTTCTCCCTGAAAGGTGAAGCAAGCGAGAGCGTCGGTGGGGATGCAGGAGAAGGCGATGGGATGGAGGGTGATGGAGATTGCAAACCAGCTGGTGTAGATTCTTTGACCCGTTCGATGGGGTACTGAAGAGGGAGACGACCTTCATCCTCTTTAGAACTTTTCGATACCTTCACCTTCCAGGACCTGAGAAACGACACAGTTTTCATGGGCGTAGCGATACGACAGGGTGGCAGGATGGAGGGGGCGTAGTAAGGAGAGCGGGGCGCTACGCAGGAGGTGCGAAGCTTGGAGCAGTTTGTCCGGAAGTCCAATAAATATGGCTGCCTACAAGCAAGCTCTCGGCATGATGCTCGAGGGGTGGTACGAACCATCAAGAATCTGTCCCTGTGTCGTAACCCCTTCGAAACCATAAGTAAAGATTACGAGCTCGTGGGCAGGAGCAAGATTCGTCCATTTACGGGCATCCTTTCAGATCCAAGATGCATGTCGTCCATTGATAATCACGTTCTGTATCCGCTAGATGCACCGAAGACAGACTTCGCCGATCTATAGCAGTCGATAGCAGTCGAAAGAATGCTATCATTCAAGGCAGTCCCTTCCATGCCTCTCAAGCAGCTCCAAGTGAGTCCTGGTGCTGGTTTGAAGTCATGGAAGGTGTCCAAGCCGACATATTTTCTGTATGGGTTAGAACGTCCGGAGACAGCGTAGAAAAGAAAATGATACTGATAGCGTCCTGAAACTGATAGGATGGTGGTCGTCGGAGTTGAAGAGGAAGAGCGCAGTGCACTGCCGCGTCTGTTGCAACGTTGACTGTAATGCGATCACAGACTTGACAATGCAGCCAGCAATCCTCTCAGTTTCCGACAATCCGCCAGGCAGCACCATTCGCCAGAGCGCTCGAATGGGCTTTCGTATTGAAACGATCCGCCGAGTCGTTCTCGCAATTGCAATTAAACGACGTGCACATTGGCCATCACTCGTTTCATCTGGAATCGTAGGATATCCCGGAGCTCCTCATCAGCTCCTCCACACCTTCATAAACAGCCGGTTTGTTGGCCAGCAGACATTCGGACAGATGCGCTGATCCGGCGTCACCATCCTATTATCCTGCGGCGACCTGTTCCTCGAGCGTAGGCTCCGATGAGCTGACGCGAAACACACGTCGACGAAAGGCAGCGAAAGGCCCGGAGAAGTGCGCAGTGGGCACTCCGAAGATCTACCAATAACACTCCCACCGCCTTTCCCCTCTAATCTCCCTCTCGAAATCAAACTCTGTTTTGCAGGCACGCCTGTGGTCGGCTACGACCGAGTGTCGGTGGTCCCTGCCATTCGTCCCCAAGGTCTGGCATACGATTGATCTACTCGTCTTCGATGCCAATCATGGAATGCATTACACCCAATGTATTGTTTTCCTCCATTTTGGTTTCTCGTTCCCGAGCGCTCGTTGAAAGTGCACCGGCGATTCCTTCTTGCCTTGCTCGTCGCAAAAGAGGGTCGCTGTCTCATTTGTGTACTAGTTCAAGATTTCATTCCACCTGAGATCTCTCCCGCCGGGAAAACATCTCTCATGAGTCTCAAGGCTTGACAATGTGACATTCGAGGTGCAGCACCATCTGAGTCTGGTGTTCTTTGGTGCACCGTTGTCTTCTAGCTGCTACCACTCGTTGGCGTGCGAGCCAGGGGCACCCTCATTCCAGACCGCCCAACTCTCACGGAACAATGCTATCACAGAGTTTCTTCCCTTCAGGCTGTCCTGAAGGACATCGTGTCTACCCTTGCGAAGCACGGAGATGTCGACTTCCTGAAAGCTTTTCACAAGGTACCTTGCTCGGAACCTCGAAAGACTAGACCCTTTCACATTCAAGGTAAGAGATTGAGGCATCCGATATATATAGTCATCAAAGCAAAAGTTGCCGCCTCCCACGAGGTCGCAATTAACGCTTTGCTATGGCTCTAACGAGACAGGTGTTTCACAGAAAACCGGAAAGAAGTACGCCACAGGTTCGAAAGACAGTCGATCTCAGAGAGTGGATAGGTACCCTCTCGCGTTGACAGCTTTCATTAACCCTGGACCAGTGGTCCTTACTTCACACTTGACGAGACTTCGGACACCAGAGAGACTTGGATCCTTTGCTATTAATGGATGCGCTAGAACAATACAGATGATGGTATAGTGTACATGGTGATGTTGCGAATTCTAAAGAAACAGTGAGAGCGAGATGCGACATACAATACATGGAAATGCATAAATAGTAAGAGTCCCAGGAGCAGATTAGAAGTCTTCGTCGAGGCTGAACATCTTCCCTGATGCCTGGTTTGTTGTGGTCTCAGTAGCAGTGTTGATACCAGCTTTTGAGTAGTCCGACACCCGCTTCTCGAAGAAATTGGTCTTGCCCTGTAGCGAGATCAAGTCCATGAAGTCGAAGGGGTTGGTCGAGTTGTAAGCCTTGTCGTTGCCCAAGGCCACAAGCAAGCGATCGGCAACAAACTCGATGTACTGGCACATGAGGTCGGCGTTCATGCCAATGAGCTTCACGGGGAGGGCGTCGGTGAGGAACTCTTGCTCGATGGCGACGGCCTCGGTGATGATGTGCTTAACAACATCGGGATGGGGACGGCGCTTCAAGTGACCAAAGAGGAGGCATGCGAAGTCGGTGTGCATACCCTCGTCACGGCTGATGAGTTCGTTGGAGAAGGTGAGGCCAGGCATGAGACCACGCTTCTTCAGCCAGAAGATGGATGCGAAGGAACCGGAGAAGAAGATACCCTCGACGGCAGCGAAAGCGATGAGACGCTCTGCAAAGGTCGATTTCTTGTCAGAAATCCATTTGAGAGCCCAGTCGGCCTTCTTCTTGATGCAGGGAATGGTATCGACAGCGTCGAAGAGGTATTCGCGCTGGGCGGCATCCTTGATGTAGGTGTCGATGAGGAGGGAGTAGGTCTCCGAGTGAATGTTTTCCATCATGATTTGGAAGCCATAGAAGCAGCGGGCCTCGGCGGCCTGTACTTCATTCGAGAAACGCTCCACCAAGTTTTCGTTGACGATACCGTCGGATGCGGCGAAAAAGGCGAGGACATGGGAGATGAAGTGGCGCTCGTTGTCGTTGAGACGGTTGCTCCAGTCGTACAAATCCTTGGAAAGATCCATCTCCTCAGCCGTCCAGAACGAGGCCTCGGCTTTTTTATACATTTGCCAAATCTAGACAGTATAAGTCTCATCCCAAAAGCGTGTTATAAACTGCAACCCACCTCATGATATTGAATGGGGAACAGGACAAATCTTCGCTTTGACTCCTTCAATAGAGGCTCCTCGCCTGTAGAATGGGTACTTAGTGGCGATACATACACACGAAGGACGCGACTTACTCTCTGGGAGATCAACTTCACCAACATACATTGAACGGAGGCGCGTGAGATCATCCTGTTCTTCCTCGACCTCGGTCACAGACCCGGGAGACTCTGGAAGCCTCTCGTCGTCGATGAGAGTAATGAGGGCCTTCTTTGAGGGCTTGGTGGGCGAATCCAGGGAGAACTTGGCGAGCGCAGCGGCAGCCTGAACGCGTCGTCAACACAGGCGCGCCGCGTCAATACGCGTCAAACACGCACCTTTTTGCTGGGGGTAGGCTGGGGAGAAGCGGGGCGGGCAGCGCTGAGCATTGTCGACGATGAGAGGAAGATATTTATCTGAGCTGTTGCTAGGGGATTTGGGCACGCCGAACAAGAGAGCTGCAGGTGGGCTTTTATGGACGTGGCGGTATGGCCCTATTTGCGCCCTTCAACGTTGATAGGCGACAGCTCATCAAATTCAACTTGAACGCGACGCGACGCGCCACTGGCCTGACTCATTATCCTTTGTGACGTCACGCGTTCTGTGACATTTCGGACCCTTGTGTGACAATGAGTCGCTGGCAGTTACTTTAGTCGGACTCGTCCATTTCGATGGAGCCTTTATTCTTCGTTTATGCGTCCATCTCCAGAGGTCGGTGCTGCGTCCCGTCGTCCAGAAAAATACTCAAGTGGCACTAGGTCTCTCCCAGGTATCCCAAGTTTTCGCTGGATCATGACAGTCCCAGCTCCTGTCCGGTCCAGAAGCCAGCTCCGGCTCCCGCGGCCTTAGACTTGGCCACCCCAAGCCGTCGTCGCTTTGTGGGAGAGATTGACCTTCCGGAGTGTAAGCACAAGGAGCCCGGTCATTGTGCTGACGCTGATCACACCACAACGTTGCAGCCGAAGAGCCATTGCTCAGACCATCAAAAAGTCGGTTCATATTGTATCCAATCCAATATCCGGAGGTGTGTGGCTGTATGACGAGGACAATGAAGGCCGAGCCAACTCACTCTCCATGGCACAAAGATATGGGACTTTTACAAGAAAGCCCAGGCGTCGTTCTGGACCGCCGAAGAGATAGACCTCTCTCATGATTTAATGGACTGGCAAAACCTGACAGGAGGCGAACGCCATTTCATCTCACATGTTCTGGCGTTCTTTGCGTCCTCCGATGGTATTGTCAACGAAAACCTCGTTGAACGTTTCTCCAACGAAGTCCAAGTGGCAGAGGCGCGCTGTTTTTACGGATTCCAAGTCATGATCGAGAATGTTCACTCCGAAACATACTCGCTACTCATTCACACCTTTATCAAAGACGCAGACGAGCGCGACCATCTATTCAGAGCTCTCGAAACGGTGCCCTGCATCAAGCGCAAAGCGGACTGGGCTATGAACTGGATCTCCGACAAATCTGCTTCCTTTGCTGAACGACTGGTTGCTTTCGCCGCTGTAGAAGGGATATTCTTTTCAGGGTCCTTTGCTGCCTTGTTTTGGCTCAAGAAGCGAGGCTTAATGCCAGGCTTGTCATTCTCCAATGAACTCATCAGCCGAGACGAAGGCATGCATACAGAATTTGCTTGTCTTCTGTTCACGTATCTTCGCCGAAGGCCCCACCCGGATACTATTCTTGCTATCCTCACCGAGGCAGTGGACATTGAGAAAGAGTTCATGACCGGTACGGTGTCATTATTCCACTCCCAAACGCGTTGCTCATTGTTTGACTGAAGATTCCCTTCCCGTCTCGCTCATCGGGATGAACGCTTCACTGATGTGCCAGTACATCGAATTTGTGGCAGACCGCCTCCTGGAATCGCTCGGAGCCGAAAAATATTACTATGCTACCAATCCTTTTGATTTCATGGATCTCATATCTATGCAAGGGAAGACCAATTTCTTTGAGAAACGAGTATCGGAATACGCCAAAGCCAATGTCTCCACTCCATCCTCAGATCGTCTCTTGTAAGTTGGTTTGATCAGCTAACCTTCTTGCAGACTCGCTGACTTCCACCTCTCAGTACTACCGATGAATATTTTTGATTAGATGATGCGAGTTCTTGCTTGGACCGTTCAGACCACACTATCCCCCACTCTATTTGTAGAATATCAGCTATCCCCACTCTATCTTTTCTTGTAATTTGTATATCCTCCTGTATATTCCATACACTCTTGCTAATACTAGACTGAGAGCATGCTCAACCGTTGAACGTGAAACGTTGAGCTCGAGTTAGCCCTTAGGCCGTAGTGCTAATAATGTTCCCGCGCGTCTGACCTGGACTCACGTGCGTCGCGTCGCGCTCTTTGACCGAAACGACCGTCTTTCTCTTCGACCACCATGTCTGCCCTAGAAAAAGAGATTAGCCCTCGCGTCAACTCAGCCATGCTTCCAAACTGGATCAACAAAACAGTTCGTTTAACTTGCAAACTCATCAGGGTGGGTACCGTGTACGCGTCTTCATGGAATCCCTGAATCATTCTTTCCAGTTCAACGAAGGCGAGGGTCGTCGTCTGACAGTAGAGGCCTCCGATGGAGGTCAGATTACTGTTCATGCACTCAAAGTGAGTTTGAGTCTTTTTAGCTGAAGCATTGTATCGACGGACTACCACCTAGGAGGACGTCGATATCGCCGACGCTTACCTCGAAATCATTGGCAAAGTAGTAGACCCGACAACCATCCAGATGCTTGGCTGCATCTCCATGGGCAATGAGCTCGGCACGTCATCTTCCCCTATCCGTTTGACTTCCCATCCTCATCGTCCTTTGCAGACATGAAGCTCGTCAACGATACTATCACACTCATTCACGACGAGCGATTTTTTGGCAAGATGTTCTCGTATTGATATTCTCTGCTCTACTCTGCAATGCTCCACTCCCTTTGCTCATACTCCCATTGACGATACCCCCATTTTGTAACATCAACGATCAAAACAATCATCCGCTTTCGATTTCTTCAAGACTGAGCCCTTCCTCCAAGCCAAGCATCCAGGTTCATTGTGACGAAAGCCGCCTCGAAATGTGTTCTTGCAACCAGACTGAAGGAGTTTGTGACTGAACAGGACACTCACAGTATACTCGACGCTTCACGGTTCATCAGGTTCCTTATGAAAGGTCACTTCGTGATGTTAAATGAGGCATGATGCCTATCGGAAGCTGGAAAACATGTGTGTGGCTCTCTCCCTCATCGCAGCCTTAGTTATCTCGGATGTAGCTGCGCTAAAGTTCATCATCTAAGGAAATGTTGACTAGGTTAGCCAAGCTCTTTTTTTCGGGTCGGACGGAGGTGCCGGTTAATCCTTCTCGGTATGTGGTGCTTTGCTTGACGCCAGGTCTGCCTCCTCGCCTTGCCATGAATCACCTTTCTGCCGAGTCCAGGCGCTTCGAATGGGTCCTTCGCACCTGACACTACCTGGCAGTCAAGTCCTTGACGTGACAAGTAACTTACCCGATCCCCGCACAAATCAGGGTGTGCAGGCTGTTGCTTCGATTGAAATTGCCGGTGGAAACCCTGGCCCATTATATGGTTGTTTCCCGGCGGCCATTCGTTGATGCTTTTTATGTTCGAACTTCATGGTTGGGGGACCTCTATCCAAGATGCCTTCACGTAGAGTCGCTGAGAGCGTAGCAAGTTGCGCTGGCCCCAAAGCTCAATCGAGAGAGTTCGAACTTCCAAGTTGCACATATTGTGGAGAGTTCGAAGTTTTGGCCTACAAGATTGCTAGCACATATTCATAATCCAATGAGCTGATCAATTTCGAAGAATGGGAGTGATATAGAGGCTGGTCTTGCTTCCCGAGCTCATTGTGAAGTGCAGAGCATTTGGGTAGTACCTGTTGATGAAGGGGAACGGGATGGTCCAGCGGAAAGCTGCTTCCATTTGTGCGTGCCAGTGGCAACAACTCCTTGTATCGTAATGTAGGAAGCAGTGGGAGCACCGAGCATAAGAAACAAACGTAAATTTGGAACCTGCCAATGGATCCGTTAGCTGGTTAGATATTGTGACCATGCCCTGCATACGCAATGTCCCGCAGACGATGTAGTATACAGAAAGGACGTTCTAGACTCAACATTCAGATGGTTTTCACCATCGATGGATGTGGTGGCACAAGACGGTCGTAAAGCACGATTGGCAGGAGGGAAGGAGTGGTGCAGGTATTGCTTTGAGTGTGTGGGGTGCAAATCAATGCGACAGTTAGGCAAATACTTGCCCATATATGGACGCGGACCGCTACGCTGATGTTCCCAGCGCTACAGGCGAAATTGGTCCTGTTGACTGCAAGAGACTAGTGTGGGCGGTTCTTGTTTCCTGCCTACGACGACGGAAAATAATCGAAGACGACCTCGTGACGAGCGCAACGTCACACAAAACCACCACCAGCCACCACCGAGTAAACATTGAATATACGATGCGAGAGTTGCCTGCCGCTAAGCGCTCATTGACCACCCTCCTGGAAACGTTGAGCCGCTTGAAAGGGAGAGGACTTGGGTACTGCGCGGTACCTTGACGAAGTAATTGGCAGGGATCCCAGTAGGTCTGGTACAGTGAGTGTGACATCGTTCTCTAGATCTTCATTTGACGACCAAGGTCTTTTGTAACGATATCGCCAGACTCGCCGCCATCAGCGCACCCATGCGAGAATCAATCATGAAAAGCGTTTGGGGTGCTACTACCGTTCGAATCATGAGGGCCAGTGAGCCGATTGGTAAGACTTGGAGCTCTTGCTAGTCTTTGAGCCAAGCGATTGAACGCATGAACTGCAACAGTGGAAGCTGCCGGAGCACCTCTGGTGATGCATACATAGATCCTTCTGAGGTTCGTCGGAATTTGCGCTGCCCGTGCGACGAAGAATTGGAGTCGCTGACCCATTGGCTTCAAGCTCCAGCTGGCTACGAAGGCACCGTTGTTGGAAGTCAAGCTGATAATGACAATTGAGTCCCTTATCTGGACCGACATGGTCCGGTGACAGAGAAACGACAACTGAGAGACATCAGCCTTTCTGATGAGATAGAGTCGCGATAGATGAGCCGTTCACGGGGTCGTGCTTCGAAATAAAATAGATGTCGAAGAACCGCTGAGAGGACCAGAACTCACCGATTCAGGTCTGGCTCCATCACACCCCAAGCCAAAAGCCCCCTTCAGAGCTGCAGTGGCGTGATTTTCGTAGGCGGACGAAGACCATCTGACCTAGACTGTTACGCCATCCTACTGACATGGGACGATGAACCGAAACGCGGAGTAGGCGGCACGCCCCATTATAAGTCTATTCGTGGACGCGAATGATACAAGGTCACTTGAACCTCCAACTAGATTCAGGCAATTTACTAAGTAGAGGAAGAACGCCCATCATGCGGGCCCTGCGGATGGCCTTGCCGAGCCTTCGTTGAGACTTGACGGTCAACTGGGTCTGAGTTCGGGGCCTGATTTGACCCATTTCGGTGACGAAATTGGAGAGGATAAGAGGGTTTGTGGCCAAGTCGAGAGGGTCTACTGAGAGCCTATGGAAGATATCCTTTGACTTGGCCTTTGCCGTTGTCGGAGCAACCTGGATCGGTTTTCTGTAAGGGGTTGGCACAACGACACGGTTTGAATACGACAGCTCATGGGGTCTAATTGCCTGCGAAGACGGATTAGAGATAGAGAGCCGGTGGAAGGCGGAAGGAGCTTCAACTTACTCGTCCAGCTTTCACCGGTTTGAGGGGTACTATAGACGAGTCAATCATGGATAGAACTGGGAGAGGGGACCGGGCGCGACGGACCTGAGATTTCAGCACTGGTGGCCGCTGCTTCGCGGGCAGCCTCTTCGCCGAGAGCATTCTGCAGCTCCTTCATGCCGGGTGTTGGGGTTCGGTGGGCAGCATTGGTGGTGAGCGAGGCGACCAGGCGAGGGCCTCCCCGGACTGCGACGCGACTGAACATGGCTGAGCTGGATGCTCCCCTCAATTTCCTTTTCCGTGGCTGTAATTTGTGGCTGACTAAGCACCTCTGCTTTTAGCGTCCGGAGATAACCGAAGGCTCTGCAAATTGGCTCCGGGCGTCCTTGTGACCGCCGTCAGTGTCTCAGTCAAAAAGCTCTCGTGCTGGTCGTCGCAGACGATGAGCAGCGGTGGCGAGGGCGTCGGGGGCCAGCGCAGGGCTTGTTGTGAAACGTGATACCAGTGATGAGGACGGCGTATACAAGTTTTGGTGGATTGATCAATCAGTTCTGGAATGCGGGGCGGTAACAAAGCAACAAATAAAATGCGAAAACCCCAAACTGTTGTGACCTTGGGCTTTCTCTGCTCGTCCATGACCCTTGCCTCCCCTATGTCGTGCTAGCCTCTTTCCTCATCGTCTCCGACGTTGTCAACGACCCTTCTTTCTTCGTCTCTCTACCCCCCTCCCCGCCCCCCTCCAGCGACGACACTCGAGTCCATGTCCGAGTCTGGTCACCATCGCAGACGGCCCCCAAGTCCCCTCGTCTTCTCTCCAAGCACCGTGCTCTCCCCAATCCCTCTCCAGGCTCAGTCCAGCGCGTCCAGCAGCCATGGGTCCGGTTCCAACACCGTATCCATGCCTTTCGTGCGACGCCATGTAACCCGGAGGCTCAAGGCCGCCAAGGCAGAGTGCGACAAGGAGCTCCAGCGCGTCACCAACAACATCACCACCTTCTTTGAAGAGCGCCTCCGCGAGGGTGATACAGACGTTGAGCGAGATCACGACGCTGGCTCGCAGATTGGGGATCAAGACCATCTTCGAGAACCCTTCATTTTCCATACCTCGGAGCTTGGGGCGTCTCTACACAACGATGACTACAGCTCCGATGGCGGGTACGAAGCAGAGTCTGAATACGGGCGCCATAGCCGTCAACGTGCGTATGATGTCGAGGACACCCATAGAAAATCCCGCTCCCTTACTCATTCTCATCCTCGTGGTATTCCTATAGCCTCGACGTCAGTTCAGATGAGCCCTGGGTCCCTTCGCCGACAGTCTACCGCCCCTTGGGATCGCCCTCTCAGCTCGTCCATGTCATCCAGTGTCCTTGGCTCCAGTCCGGCTTCTTCCACCATCATGCTTCCAGACACTGCTATATCACGAAGGAGTCAGGCTCCTGCATCAGCAGCCTCGGCATCCTCCTCCAACTGGGGGAGTGGGGCTGTCTCTCGCCGACTCTCCCGAACTATTCACATTCCTACCCGGCCCACGGCTTCAGGGCAGAGTTCGCGCTCCACCTCTCGCTCCCGGTCACCTCTGCCTCCCACTTCTTCGCATACCAGCTTCTCGGAATATGCGACTGCTTCCAATCGTCGGTCGTCCAGGATATTTGTTGATGATCCTATCGACCCCGTTATGTCTGCTTTGTATGAAATCATTGCAGTCGCGACCGATGTCACCGAAATGTCAGTCGCTCAGCTCATGGCCCAGCCCAAGCTCTGTGAATCCATCGTTCAGCGCGTTCAGAACATCGGCAAGACGTGGGAGGACCACCCTGATTGGCACGGTCGCAATTGGTATGTTCAAGTGCTCCTCGCTGTCGCTAGCCTCAGTCGGGTGGTGGAGTGGTGGGAGGCAGAGAAACAGTTCTGGAATTTCGACGATGACAATGACGAGCAAGACGAGCCCCTCATGTTTGTCACCAAACCTCCCGACGACGATCTCGCCCGTTCGAGGGACGATATAGAGTTGGAAGGCTTCAGATTGGATGATAAGCCGCCCTCACCGAGCCGGCCACGGAAAACGACACTAACTCCCGTTGATTCGAAAGCACCGACTCCTCCCCTCGTTGCCGAAACTAACCCAACTCCACCGAGATTGACTCCGAGCAAGGTGCTAGAAACTACCGAATCCGCCCGCGTGCTCGCTACAGAGCGGCTTCGCCTTCAAGCTGAGACAGCCCAAAACCAAAATATTGTCATGGAACTCAGCCTCGATGGTGACCATTTCATCTGGGTCAACCATGCATGGCGAGTTGTCATTGGGTACGCATTCGTAATCTATTTCTGTGTATCACACTATCTCAACTCGCCTCTAGGACGGATCCGGATTCGCTATCTGGCACGCGCATATCGGCGTTGCTTGCTTCCAACGACTGGGGTGTTTTCAAGGAAGCGACCAATAGGCTTCAAGAAGATGACTCGCATACCGTAGAGGTCAGGTTCAGTCTACGCGTCGAAACCAAGATGGACAGGGACCCGTCGTCCTCTGTCTTTTACCAGCTTATGGAAGGGAAAGGCATGTTAATGATTGATCGTGAAGATGGGCAACCTTCACACACCATGTGGGTTGTCAAACCTATTGCGCCCGCTCGAAACGAAGATGACGCAGCCTCGATCCATCTTGAGCCCGACGACCTTGCCCCCGAACCTGCTTCCACCATCAAACAGAGCTTCCTCGATCGCAACCCCCTCGAGCCTGTCACACCGTTCCCTTTCAGCCAACCGATTGTGACTGAGCCCATACTCTGTCGTATATGCGAATGCAAAATTCCGCAGTGGTACTTCGAGAAGCACTCGGAGACATGCGCCGAGACGCACCGCTTAGAGGCAGAAGTCATGGAATGCAACGAAACAATCACCGAACTGAAGAACACCATCCGTGATTTGTGTGCAGCTATCGATGGCTCCTCGCATTCAGCTGTTCCGGAATATCGGGGGATGGCCGTCTTCATCCCGTCATCCTCACCAATGTCGTCCCCGTTGCAGCTTTTCAGAGCTGGGAAGCTTCAGCGCTTTGGGGTCAAGAAGATGCAAAAGCGGTTTCTGGAGCAGGTCGATGACATTCTACAACTTTGCTTGGAAATCTCCATGCCATCGCTGAAGGAGGAAGAATCGAAAGAACCGATTGAGCGACAACGCCTCCTTTCGCCCACCTCGGAGCGCAAGATTTCTCAGGTTCGCCAGTGGTCTAAGCCGACTACGGAGGATGCAGCCCTCAGCCAGCTTCTCCAAGATGCTGAGCGAATCATGCGGTCGAAGATCGACAACGTTGTCCGAATGCAAAACACGATTCGCTACGCTGAGAAGATTTGGCACGAGTGGGAGGAGCGGATTGATAGCTACTTGGACACCGTCAATGAATCAGACGAGGGGGAAAGCGATGGTTCCAACACCAATGATGAACTCCTCCCGAGCCCGGCCCCTGCTTCTCTAGTCGCTGATGACAATGCGAGCACCACTTCGCTGTACGCCTTTGGGAGCGAGACTTGTGATCAGACTCGCGACCCTACTCCGATGGCTTCCCTCTCTCCGATTCCGTTTATCACATCTCCGACCGAAGTGCAACCTCCGTACACCTCTTCGCCCATGTCTCCACCAGCAAATCCCGCATCATTTGCCACCCAGCCGCTTGTTATTCCACAACCTTCCATCGTTGCATTGAACCCGCGCCAGCAGCAGTTAGTCACTCGATCGTCCACTCCCTCCTCTGTATCATCACCACTTGCCCTCGCCGCTCCAATTGTTGCACCTGCCTCCCCCGAGGATGTAGTGCCACCAATGCCCCTCGAGGAAAAACCTTCGAGTACACCTCCTAATTCTGCTGGGCTCACGATCAAGACGCGCAAATCTGCCCAGAATCTGTTGGAACCCAAGGTGGTTGTGACTCCCCCAGCATCCCCCCAAGTTGCGGCGCGAGAATCGACAGGCCTCACCCGTGAAGGATCCACTAGACGTGGACATCGAAGACACTCTAATGCCAATTCTCTGACCAGTCCTCCCCTCGCAGGCCCGCTGTCACCTCGCCAATCGTCCTCGATCCCGCTCTCGAGGACTACGCCCACGTCCATCAAAGACTTTGAGATCATCAAGCCTATCAGCAAGGGCGCCTTTGGCTCCGTGTTCTTGGCTAAAAAAAGGGTTACAGGGGACTACTACGCGATCAAGGTATTAAAGAAGGCCGATATGATTGCAAAGAATCAAATCACCAACGTCAAGGCCGAGAGGATGATTTTGATGAAGCAGGCCGAATCTCCCTTCGTGGCGAAGTTATACTTCACGTTTCAAAGCAAGGACAACCTGTACCTCGTGATGGAGTATCTCAATGGGGGTGACTGTGCCGCCCTGATCAAGTCTCTGGGTTGCTTACCTGAGGAATGGACGAAGAACTACATCGCTGAAGTGGTCCTCGGTTTGGAGTATCTGCATCAACGTGGTATCGTCCATCGGTAATACTACCTGTTGTTTGTCTTTTCTCGTCTTCGCTGACCTCATTCCGCAGAGATTTGAAGCCGGATAACCTTCTCATTGATCAGCACGGTCATCTCAAGCTCACCGATTTTGGTCTCAGCAGAATTGGTCTATTGGGTCGTCAAACGAGAGACACTCAATTCGGCCGAGCCCTGAATCGATATGCCTCGAGATCACGACCTCCCTCCATTGATTCTGCTTACCTCTCCTCCCCCCTAGTGTTTCCTGATGCTTCTGGTGGCGGTTCGTATTTTGCCCAACGACCCAGTACAGTCGGCCGTGTTGGAAACAGTCCTTACATACCTCCTGCAGATGACGTTAGCGAGTCTAGCGGGTCCGAATCGCTTTCGGGACTCCATGCTCGCCGAAGCGGGAAGCTCACGGAGAGCCCGTTACAATCCTTTGCTACAGAACTCACGACAGATCTTCGTTCCCATTCGAATTCCAACGCTGGTGGCACTCCTCCTGGCGAACAGAAATTTGTCGGAACTCCGGACTATTTGGCGCCCGAGACCATCCTTGGTCTGCGAGGTGATGATGCTGCCGTCGATTGGGTATGTTACCACTTTGCTTACCTACCCTCATCGTTGGCTGATTTATGTGCGTGATAGTGGGCGTTGGGCGTCATCACCTACGAGTTTCTGTATGGACTACCGCCGTTCCATGCCGATACGCCAGAGAGGGTTTTTGAAAACATCCTCTCGGGTCATATTGAATGGCATGACGAATGGGTTGAATACTCCCCAGAAGCTCGTGACTTCATGCAGGCGTTGATGACCATTGAACCCGGCGAGCGGTTGGGATCAAGAGGCGCAGATGAAGTCAAAGCCCATCCTTTCTTCCAGGGTATTGACTGGGATAACATCACGAAGACTGAGGCTGCATTCATCCCCCAGGTGTCGGATCCCGAGTCGACAGACTACTTCGATCCTCGAGGCGCAATCCCCCAGCTCTTCCAAGATGATGAAGACCTTGTTGCGGTCCGCACTGAGAGCCCTGCCGGCATTCCTCTCACCCAACCCGTCCCTATCAAAGAGCCACCTAACTCGGGAGGCAGTGACGACTTTGGATCGTTTAGCTTCAAGAACTTGCCTGTCCTCAAGCAAGCCAACGACGATGTCATCCGAAAGCTGAAGACAGATCAAATGGCCCCTATCACCCAGGCTCTCGCTGAACCCGTCAGCTATCACCAAAGGAAGCGCAGCGTTTCGCGAATTAAGAAGCCACCCAATGTTGTTACCAGCATGGACCCCAAGTTAATGTCGACCAATCCCCCCTCCCCCGCGACGTCCACTTCTTCTATCGCCTCTTCTCCGTCGCGAGCCAGTTTACCTCCTTCAACCCCTGGAATTCCAACGACTTCTCACGGGCGCAAACCTTCAGAATACGGGGCGGTTGAGCGGTTCAAACTCAATCACTTGGAAGGAGATCGACGGAACTCGATGCCTAGTCGGCTTCGCACCGCCTCTGTCTCGAGTGCTGGGGATGGATCAGGATCAGAGAACTGGAACACGTCCGCTGGGTATGGCAGTCAGCAGGAGTCAAACACTCCACCCTCTTCAGTTCACTCTGTTGATCTGAGGAGGGGTCTTGAGGCCGCTGACCGCGTTGTAACCTGTCTGTTGGCTGAGGACAATCCTATCACGTCGAAAATCATCGAGACTCTTTTGATTCGATTAGGTTGCCGATGTGTGGTTGTCGCGGATGGTTCAGAGGCCATTAGTGTTGCCATGGGCGATATTAGTGCGTTAGACTTATTATCGTGTTGACACCAACTGACGTGCATCTCGCAGAGTTCGACTGTATCCTTATGGATCTGCAAATGCCAGTTCGTAAGTGACCTTTCTTCGTTGTATTGTGCCACACCGGACTTACGCTGGCGCAAAGTCGATGGTGAAGCTGCGGCTCGGTATATCAAGAGCACCAACAGCAAGAACACCAATACGCCTATCGTTGCTGTCAGCGCGTATAGCGGCACTGACCCCAGCGAGATGAGCAACGCATTCGACGCTGCCCTTTCAAAGCCGTTGCAAAAGGCGGATCTACTCAGTAGGTTTCCCAGGTCATATCCTGTCTCAAACTTTCTGAACGGTTTCTCTTAGCCGTGTTCCGACAACTGGGCTTCAAAACATCTGCTCTGCAGGGGACCGCTCATCACAAAGTCACGACCACATCTCAACTCGCACAACCCATTCCGATCCCGGCCGCCCCATGACCTTGTGCTGTTTATGCCTTCTAAACGCTTCGTATCTCCCCGTTTTTATGTTCGGTCAACTTTCGGTTCTTTCGCGATGCTATTTACCTATGCCCCCTCTCGCTGATTTCCTTATATCCATTTTGCATACATATTCGTCCATCACAGCCAGCGTTTACATCATCATTCGGTCATAAATATCATTCATGTGCATATCGATGTCGGTCGGGTTTCTACTTGTATCCTAGAGAGCATTCTGCGTTTTGAATAGGATGTGCAGCCATTGTGGCCACCAGTGAGCTCAGAGGTGTTGTCGGTCCATGTACACCGGGTCAAACATATCAAAACTGCCGTCGCTGTGCTTGTTTCTCTCACCCCACCTCCACGGGCGCTCCTCACCGCTGCAGTATGTCAGGGCCTGCAGAAATGAACACGGCCCGCAGTCCACCCAATGCAGCACCCCAGTTTGTCGACCGATATCCTCCACGCTCTCGGGCTAATACAGGCGAGCATCCACGGAGCCATTTAGAATCCTTTGATTCAACTCCACAGGCCGTGCACAAGCCTGATCTTTTCTTCATGAACCAGCCACAGAGGCCAGGGATACCCCGGTCTCATGCATCGTACTCGTCACCCCCACCGCAGACATACAATGCCCAGCTCTATCCACCCCATCTCCAGAATCTTGCCCCAAACAGCTATCATGGGTCCTCTCCCCAACCAGGCTTCAACCACCGCCAAGGATACTCACCAATCCAGGTCAATCGAGTCGCAACTCTTCCCAATCCACTGCCCCAGCAATTCCAGGGTCGCCGATCCCAGCACCCGAATTTCGCATCACCCGCCGCACCTGCGTATTCTGGCCCACCGCCGTTCGAGTTCATTCCAGCCGTCCCCCACCAGCCCACTCCCAGCCATCGCCCTAATGGCCTTCCTCCTGGGCAGCCACCACCGCAAGCCGAGTATGATCCAAGGACGTCTCCCCCTCCTCCACCTTTCCCAGAAGACCTCAAGCCTCCACCCCCGATAACCCCGGCGTCCCCGACTGATGAAGCCGAGCTGGCCATGGCTATCGAGCTGTCTCAAAAAATGGTGTTGGAGCAGAAGGAACGGGAGGAGACTTTGCGGCGGCAGGAAGAAGAAGAATTTGAGCGCGCACTCGCACAATCCATGCTGGAGACGACCAGCTACGAATCTATTCCTCCTGAATTCTTGCTTGATGATCAGGTCGCCTCTAGCTCCAAAACGACGCTGGATTCGCCTCAGCCGATGAGCAATACCCCAAGTCCACAACCCACTGGCTCGAACGCACTTCCGCAACCTGCTGAACTTGGTAGATATGACAAATCTCGTATCCCAGGTTATGATGGGGCCTCAATGGCATTGAGCGAGGTAGCTGCGGGTAAGTTGCCTGCGTCTAGCCACGATTCCTTGGGTTTGGCAGCTTCACCTCAAATCGACGCCTCAGCAGAAGGACCGAGATTGAATGGAGACGCAGAGTTGGAGGCGTCCCGAGACAACGGCATATTGACCAGCTTCCCATTGAACGAATCATTAACTTCGGTCTCGCCGTTGCAGATCCCTCTGTCTTTGGACAGCGGGGCCGGTGCTCAAGAACATGATTTAGCCAGCTCGTTGCCTAATTACACCTCTAGGGACTCTGGTTCTTCCCTGAACCCCATCCAGACCTCGGAGAACTCATATTCTCCCACTGAGTTAGCGTATTACGATGATCTGCCAAGCACGCCTATGCCTGGCCCACTGGAGCCGCTTCCACCCTCAATGGATCGAACCTTTGAAGTAGCACCTACAAATCCAAACATAGGAAATCAACGCTCTGCAAACGGTCTGGGGCGCATCTCTCCTCCGCCTCCGAGACCCGCCTCTATCCATGTCCCCCAAGCGAATTCAGTCGTAATGCTGGCCTCATCCAGTCCACCCCCGCCCTCATCTTACAATCCACAGCGACAAGAGACCTCAAGTACCCTTGGCCTTGGCTTGGAGCGCGTACCTTCCAACGGTAGCTTGGCCTCTTCAGCCCCGAGTACCACAGCAATAGGAAGGACCGTACCCTCAGCAAGTGCAGCAGCTTCTGCGCCCCAGGTTGGGAATGTAGGCCATTACATCGATCCAGACCTACTGATGGGCATCTGTGGGTATTTAAAAACATCTATCATCTGTTGATATTGACGACCTCGTTCTTGTAGCAATTGACTTTCGCCCTCCCGTTTTGCAAGCGCAGTTGAAGCCAATGACTGACCCCATCCCCAATATCATCACACTACCATATGGGCGTTGTCCCCCCCTCCATATCCAAGCCCCTTCGTGGAAACATTTGTTGAAGTTGCTGGCTAGGATGGGAAACACAAAATTTGAACCTACTGTTAAGGCTTTGTCCATCACGAAGACGGAATTGAAGCTGCGAACTGTAATACAGTTTGTCAGGGTTAGTGGCGCTCGCACTTTTGAGACCCTTCTCTTTTCGTCTGACATTTTTATAGATACACCCCGCAAGTGAAGACTGGCGGACGATTCTGTGGTTCACTATTGACCATCCGGTCCCACCTAGCCTTCCTAATGCGCAGAAATATACTAACAGCCACCCTAACACATTGCCCTGGTCTTATACTCTTGCGGACCTTCCTATGCTTTTGCGTAACGCAGCCGACGCGCCCATGTCGAGGACTTACACCATCCCTTCCACCGAATCGCTACCCTACCCCACACTCCCAATCAATTTTCCTAATCTGGCGTTGTATCTCCAAGCTGCACTAGACTTTTCGAGGCAGGCGAAAGAGGATAATACCGGATATCGCAAGCTTGCGAAAATGGTGCAAACTTGCTACCCGAACACGGAGGAACCGTCCAACGAGCCGCGGGAGAAGACTACGGTTGGCGGGATGTTTAAACGCGTCATTGGAAGGGGGAATAATAAAAAGAAGACTGGGAAGACGAACAACGAAGAAACTTACGAATATATCACTCCTTTCGTACCTGACGAGTGGGGCTAACTCTACCTTTCCTCTTCCTCTTTGCTCTGGTTTTTTGGGCTTTCATATGGATAATTTCTTATCGCTCCTGTGTACACATATGTACGTTAGTGTATGTCTGCAGATTGTTGTATCTTTAATGCACGCGGAAACAGACACCGCCTATTCTCGTTTCCCCGCTCATCACAGAACTCGATATGGCTGCCCGACGCGTGTTGTCGAGAGTGAAAGTCGGTCCTCGTCTCTCGAACGATGGGGGGAACTTCGTCGAACGTTTCAGCATTCAAACCTGGTTCCCCTCTCAATGGCTGATTTCCGAAGCGGCCTGGAACTATCATACACGAGGAGGTCACAGAAATCGATTCCATGCTTGTAAAGCGCTGCTTTATATTCCTTTGATACACGCCGCGGCGGTGAGCGGACTCAGGAATGTGATAGGCACTAATGACCTTCCCGCACACAGTAAGATTTTCTATAGCATTTGGAGGCAGAGTTCCGACGGTATGATCGCCTTTAGCTTTGAAGATCTAGAGTTGAGAATCTTCCACTGGCTGGGTGTTTAATGCGGGGTCCAAACACGCCTGACCCATCGACACTGGACGCACCTCTGTCGCCTTACGATTCATCCGAGTCATCGCAAGAGACTTCGAGCATCGTCCCCCTTGGACTGGAGGGGATGTCTGAACCTTCTGACGGTGGCTTGGCGTCGTCCTCACAGAGGACTGCAGTGATCGCAAAGGGTGTATTACCAGCAGGTGTTGCACCTGACAATGTGCGCTACTGGTACCATGACCTCGATCCGGACTTGCTCCTGGGGGTTTGTAGGTATCAGAGAATATCCGTTGTCTCTTGGTATCAATTGACGACATACCTTTTCTTGTGTAGCCATCGACTTCCGCCCTCCAATTTTGCGGGCACCAGTGAAGCCGGGAACTGACCCCATATTGCCCACTATAATTGCGTTGCCACACGGCTCTTTTCCTCCCCTCCATATCCAAGCGACATCATGGACTCATTTATTGAAGCTATTGACTCAGATGGCAGATACACGCTTTGAACCTACTGTCAATGCTGTATCCATCGCGGAAATCACAAAGACAGAACTGAGGCTGCGAACGATAGTGCAGTTTGTCAAGGCTGGTACCAGTCATGCTGCTCGTTTTTCCAAGTTTGTCTGACCTTTCTTCCTAGATACATCCCGCTAGTGAGGACTGGCGCACAATTCTCTGGTGTACTCTCGACCAGCCAACCCCACCCACTTGTCCTCATGCACCTAAACATGTGAATCCCAGTACTAACATTCTGCCCTGGTCATATACCCTTACCGACCCTCCTACCCTTCTGCGTAACGCAGCGGACGGGCCCATGTCGAGAACGTACACCATACCAGCTTTCGAATCGCTACCCTACCCCACACTCCCTATCACTTTCCCTGATTTCGCTTTGTACCTCCAAGCTGTGCTGGATTTTTCCAGGCAGGCGAAAGAGGATAGCACTGGGTACCACAGGCTTGCGAAAATGGTGCAAAGTTGCTCGAACAGGCCTCCCGATGAGCCACGGGTGAAGACTCGCGTCTTTTGCGGTTTGTTCTGAACAAAACGTTCGGACGCGAAATCGGTGGAGGAAACAGGAGGGGTAGACGTATACCGAGGAGACTTTCTTTCGTACCTGACGAGTGTGATTATGACGTTTGCCAGTGCTGTCTCGGTTTTGGTTCACGGATATTCAATGTGAATTACGTCCGTGGAGGTATACAAAAATAGTTGGAGGTGAATACCTCTATTCTCCCCTGGACGGTCTCTTGCTCAAGTCGATTGTGGGGCGAGGGGTGACACGAGCTTGTCGGGCAGCATCTCGCTCGAATGACGCCATTGCACGTCGAAACCCAGGTCCAACTCTCGAGATGGGTATTTCAGGTTTCTGAAGCGTGCCAAACCGAGAAGGCGGCCAAACGAGGAAGGCAAGTTTAGATTCTATGAGTGCACGGGGGACGGGTCCGAATGTGTTGCTGTCGTCGCTGTTGTATGGGTTATCACCTGGATTACCCTTGGTCAGTGCACCGAAAATACGTGCGTCGATAGGAATAAAAGGCCGACGCCGCATGTTAATGTTGTAGTCACCTTCCACCCAGACATGACCTTTCGGCACCGTGACCTCTTTCACGGGATACGGTGGCAGAGTCCTGACAATATCCCCTTCTTCAGCTACAATCCTTTTGATGAGTTTGTACTGGGGGTCGAAAGGCGATCTGTAATTGCAAAAGGGAAGATCGTCACGTCATGGGTCGCTGCTGGCAGGACGGAGGAGGAAAGGCCGATCGAATCGACTGACTGACTGACTTGAGGCAGATGATGTCTTCGCGGTGACAATCCTGCTTGTCCAGAACCGCCACCCTGTCGAAGATGGCATAGTCGCGAGAAAGTGACCACTCAGGATTTAATGTCGGCTGATATAGATATGCATGGATATTTCAGTCCGGAGGGAAATCGTGAAACGGCAGCGCACCTGCATACTCGGCCCTGAGATGACCTTGACATTGTACCAGTGGGTGGTAGCGATGATACCCAACGGCGCCCAGATTAAAACACGAAACGGCACTGGAAGGGACCGCCTGGGTAGCGGCATTAAGGAAAGGGGAGAGCGTGGTAACTACTTCCGTTCGGACGCGTCAAGGTTGCCACAATCACTCTTACAATTACACTTGCTACAGCCTCCACTATCACATACATCTCCTTGCGCAACATGAGATCGGAAATCGAGAAATGGAAATCACAGTTCCGCTAACAGCATCGTTCCCAAGTTCTGAACGACCTGGTCACCCATCGCTTTCTCCACCGCTTCTTCCAAGTGTCGCTTCGGATCCTGCTTCCCAACATGTCGCGTCTTGAGCTGATCTGCGGTCAGCGTCGACTCTTCCTGGACAGACTTGTTGTACGCAGACGATAGAGCCAGCATCGACTAGTACGCGTTTTAATGATCTCGTTCAAAACATTTTCATAATTGCAGAGCGTACGTACCTTGATCGCCTTTTCATTCTCCTCTTTGTGCAAATGAAAGTCGCGGAGCTTCAGACCCTCGGTCCAATTTCGCTTGTGGAGATTCATCAGCATTGACTGTTCCAGCTCCGTCTTTCGGTAGTTCACCGCTATCGAGTAGTAATGTCGGTTGAGGCCGTGGATAAGGGCCTGTATCGACGGCTTGTTGATGTGGCCAATGTTCGAAGTGGTTTGCCGAGCCTCACGGCCTGCGACGAGAGCATGGGGGTTGATAAGACGGAAAGCATCGATGACAACCTTTCCCTTCACACTCTGAATGGGGTCAATCACAACGGCGACAGAACGAGGGTTCAACGATTCGAAGGACTGGGTTCAAAACTCGAGCTTGAGAAACGTTCCGGGCAAAGACGCAGCCGAATACGTACCTGCTGTGTATTGATATCGACGCTTGAGAGCCAGCATCCGAAACCGGGATGTGAATGATACCATCCTACGACCATTTCCGGCCTATAGGAGGCGAGTTAGCAAGATATTCGCGGGGATGGGCCTGGTATGGCGTACCGTCCAGTCTGCTTGAGCATCTCGACCATTTTTGTCTGAAAGACATGATCTACTGATTCTACGGTGACGGTTGTTCCTGACTGGGGCATCGCGAAGACGTCGATGACCTGCACGGTATACTCATCGACGAATTCGCCGAGCATGAGGCCCATGACCTCCATGGGCACTCCCGCCCTCCCATGCTTGAGCATCTAAAAAAATGGGGGTGGGATTGAGCACGGATGGGTGGATGAAACAACTGTTGGAGCTGTGACCTTGAGGAGGGCGAGTGAAGAGATGTGAATGACTTCGCCGCTGGGGTGGATCGTCAAGCTCGTCCCTGGCTTCTGGGATGGACAACCTACTTGTCTGGGGTGGTGCCGTCTCCGCGAGGAGCGCCTCCAGGCCCACGGCCTTGCTGTTCCATGAGCATGCGCTGATAATCTGCGTCCATGGGGAGATGAGGAAGTGTGAATGTGAATTAAAGAGAATGAAAACGCGGTGGGTGACGCGTCGAAAATGTAGGCGCTTTGATAATTGATTGGTTCCGCTTGTCTCTGCCCCGAATTTCCCTTTTGCTCGTCGATAAATACCCTCTCCTCGTCGTCCCATGGCCCCCACAATCCATCGCAAATGTCCTCCAGCGAGCTCTCAGACGCTCTCAACCCCCATGCCTTTCGCAGAGCCTCCATAGCCGGCCCAGAGTCTGCGCTCCAGGTCGCTGCCGCGAGCGCTCGCTTCGCCCACCACACGCCCCTGCGAAGCTCGCTCGATGCGGCAATTTTCGAGCCGCACCATCGTTCCCAACATTCCCAACACAGGCATGTCGACCCAGACGAACTCTGTCTGCCCCCCGGTGCTTATCTCGGCTCCAGTGACCTCATCAAGCACCATCATACCCGCCCCTCGCAGGTCGAGGCCGACATCCTGCGCGCTCTCTGCGACTCCCAGCGCGCCACCGAGGCCGAGCTTCGCCGTCGCATCGCCTGGGAGCAGGCCTTTGTCTCCCAGCAGGCAGAGTACAACCAGAAAATGCTGCAGATGCAGCAGGAGATCCACCGCCTCAACGCCGCCCTCGTCGAGTGTCGGCAGGAACTGACTACCCGGCCGTCCCCCGCTCCCAGCTACTACCACTCGTCCTCCTCCGCCGAGCCCATCTCTCGACCCCATCACCCTGTCACTCCGCTGTCCCCCATTTCACGGGAAACAACTTTTGCTCAAGGTATTTCTTCCGCCAGTTAAATGAATTGCGCGCCTCTGACATACGGCTATGGTTCCGCAGACCAGAACGAAAATTTCTCCTCCTTGCCCGCCGAATTCCCGTTCCCCTTCGTACGCCCCGACCGACCGGCTCCGGCCACGCGAGTTACACCGCCTGCCTCGTCTCCAGAGTCGTCTGAGCAAACAACCTCGTCCGTTTCGCCGGAAACTAGTCCTTCTCCCCCTGTGATCCGAATGAAGAACAAGCGCCGCGGGAGAAGTTTGACCCCTTCCACGAGTCGGGACAGTGAGGATAGCTGCGAGTCCTCTGGATCGAGGATCTCCAGGCCTCCTCGCAAGCGCCTCAACCACCACGACAAGCGGTGTCTAACCATCCAGGTAAGCCCGGATCAGTCTGCGCAACTGCTTCATTCTGACTTTTTCTTTTCTTTGAAGCATGCCCTACGTGCCCATTTCTGGCGGATGCTTCGTATCCAGACAGACGACCGATTGCCCGACAGTCACGTCGAAGGGGAACCCTTGGAACCGTTCCAACCCGTTCGCTTCGTTTGGGACAAGACCACCAAACAGTCCGTCCATAACGCTCGGATGAAAATTCGCATCCTCAACGACATCAAGGAGAACCGGCAGCTGTACAAACACGTTCCTAGCAAAGACTTTGGGAAGAAGATTCTGGACGCCGCTTTCGAGCAATGCTTCACCACGTTCCGCCAAAAGTACAGGGCTCAGACCGACGTCGCGGTCGCCCTCCAGACGAAAAAGCGCGAAGAAGCAAAAGCACGGAAGGCTCGCCATGTCTCGCGTCGTAAAATGGTGGGTCAATGGATCGGTGGCCTGCTCATGAGTCCGTATTGACGTCGGTCGGTCCAGAAACTCAGCAATCGCGCGGAATCAAGGCTGAAACTTCCCGAGTTTGAAAACGTCGTTTTCGATCCAGCTCTCCAAATGGAATGCATGTCTTCCGAGGAATCGGACTTTGAGGATGGCATTCGATCCACAGACACCCTACGCACACGAGGATATGCTTGGCGCAGCAAAAGGCTCTTGCACTTCTACTACGTGCTCGATCAGGAAGACATGTCCGATAAATCTTCGAGGCCAAAACGCGGTGTTGGGAAGCGAGGTCGAATTCAGGGGCCGCCAAAGGATCTCGACCTCCTCCCACCCAAAGGCGTATCGACATGGATGATCAGCCGGCGTTGGCTGAGGGCCACCAGGCGTCGCCACCCTGGCGTATTGGACACTCTCGAGGAGCTGGTTGACGACTCTGTGCAGTTCGAATGGGGTCGCTTCCACGTTCTAGGAGAGGAGACGGAGGGGTCTGACACGGATGCCCCAGTAAACGATTCTGGACCTCAACCCGGACACCAATTCCCTCCCCCACTCCCCCTTCCGATGCCTTCTATCGCTGTTCACCCCCAGCATCGATCCACCGCGTCCTCCCTCGACTACGCTCTTGTTCATTGATTGAGCAGTGTCACTGTAGCATATCGTACTTTATTGATATACCCTGGCTGGTCCGTGCTTGGTATACCCAGGACCCTTCGTAGTTTATACCCTTGCGTGTATCCATAGTGTTACAGCAGCCGACTCGATTTTCCTTATTTTTTCCTTCACTTTTGAGATGAGTGAGTGAGTGATGATGCATCATCAGAGCTCTTCGGCTTCATGCCATCATTATGAGGAACGCAGAACCCACTCTGATCGCTTATACCTTCCTCTGAATCTTCACGACGCACTGTTGTGTGTTTAATGTCCACAAACGAACCTGGTGAGCTTTTTGGGCAAGGTTTCAAGCACGGGGATCTGAATGGGGTGTAGACAGCAGTAGGTCGCAGGCCGACTTTTGTAAGTACCTTCTCCGTGCAACAGACCCTGAACTCTTTCAAACGCAACCAGACCAAGAGCGGGCCAAGGAATTCGTCGAGCTACATGACCAAGTCGAAGTCGGTGTAACTGTCCTCTAGATATTTGACACCTCCACTCAACTCTCGTCGACAGACAAGCGTCCATCTGCTCGACTCTCTGGAGTCCTTCCTGTCCACCTTTCAGAAAGACCTCGATGCAGTCGCAGGTCAGATTTCCGAGCTGCAAGACAGAAGCAAGGATATTGAGGGGAGACTGAAGAGCCGGAGAGTGAGTACTATTGCTCAGGTACAAGCCGCTGTCAGTGACCTCACGGGACTCGATGCTCAGAGAATCGAACGGCCACTATCAAGTTTACTGTCAGACATAACAATCGCTCCATCCCTTGCAGCGACCATTCTCGATACCAATGTCGGCGAACCATGGCTCGAAGCGATTGAGCAGTTCGAGAAGCGGTTAATCACCTCTCGGTCACGAACGAGGGTGAAAGCTGCCCGGGATCTCGGAGAGGTGGCGGAAGGGCTGAGGATTGTGGTGCGTACCCCATCTCCTCTAAATTCAAGCCGTGTCTCCAAGGCTCATCCGTCAATCGCAGGCTGCAACAAAACTACGAGGTTTCTTCCTGGCCCTGTTCCAACCCATTCGCACCAGTGTCACAACGAACATGCAGGTTATACAAACTTCGGTTCTACTCAAATATAGCCCCCTGTTTGGATTTCTGCAGCGCCAGGCGCCGGCTGTCGCTAACGAGTTGCAGCGTGCCTACGTTGGTGCCGCTCGAGTGTACTACGAGACCGGGTTTCGCCGTTATGCCAGGAGTCTTGCATGGATCAAGGTCTGGAGAACTCCCTTCTCGGACAATTCCTTTCCAATGACTGACCAGCGTACACCACCAGGCTCGGACGCCCGAGAAGTTTGAACCTATCGCATCCATAGATGAAAGACAAGCTGAACTCAACCTGGACCGCCTGCAGCACGCAAAAATAGACGGTCCTGGCGTAACTCTATCTTTCATGGCGGACAATAGGACTCATGTTCGTGACCCTTCGCTCCATCAAATCAATACTGACAGTTGGCCCCAGAAAGAGCCCATCGAGGCACTCCTTCGTTCCCTTTTCCTCGTCTTTATGGACAACGCGACCGCAGAATACACCTTTATATCGTCCTTTTTCGCTTCTTCTCCCTCACCTCCCTCAGTTGAAGCAAGTCTTTCGCTCTTGACACCAACTGCTGTCGTACCAACGCCAACGATGATGGCGACACCAGATACGATTGCGTTTGCAGAAAGTCGCTCCCCAGTCACTTCTGAATACGAGGGGAGTTCACGTCAAGTGTCTGGAGCAATGCCCGGGCTCGGTGGGGTAGTTCCTGCAGTTTCCATCAAGGAAGACCAGGCTCTTGTGGATGCTATTTGGAGGCAAGCGATGGATCCGGTAATGGAGTATTGTCAGGTACGTTCTGCGGCCTTCCTTTTCACTTTTGAAATCAATTTAATGGCGCCGTAGAATTTTGTCAAGACCGCCCTCGACCCGATGCCCGGCGCAATCCCGTTACTCACCATGATTCGGTTGACGGAGGAGATTGTAACTGAGATCCAAAAGCGTCGTTGCCCACCAGCGGAGAATTTTATCTTCGGCATTCGGATCCAGATGTGGCCTGTGTTCCAGAAGGCTATGCATGAGCATATTGAATCGCTGAAAAAGCTAGCTGAGGGCACGAATTCCGGCTATTTCAGTCGGACATCTCCCATTACAGATGCTACAGTCACGAAGGTGAGCTCGAGCTCCTGGTCAAAAAAAGCCTTCTAACTTGATATGTTTAGGCGGCCCGCCATTATGTCAATTTCTTCAACTCTTTCGTGTGTTTGACAGAGCATGAGGAGGAGACTATGATATTCTCGAAGTATGTGGGAATCGATGTCGTGGTTAGAACGAGCACTGATCTATCACGCAGCTTACAACGTTTGAGGGATGAATTGACCAAGCTCATGAACCGCCACACAGAAAAGATAACGGACGTTGTCACCAAAGCCACAGCTCAATCCGCTCTTTACGAAGTCATTCTCCAGGGACTGAGCGTAAGTTGTAGCAGCAAAGAGTGTCGAGTCAAATTTCTGATGCTGTTCAAACAGAAAGGTACCCAGCATACAGCGCACCTCAAACTCCAGAAAGAGATTGCGCACTGGGCGTATCTCGATGAGGAGGCCAAACGAAAGATCGTCTCTGTCGGTCAGTCACATCCAAGACGCTCCGACATGCAGCATGCTTAGTTCATTTTCCACTTCTAGTTTCAAGACACGTTGGTAGATAGCTTTCATCCTTGTACACCTTCTCTATATCCCTGTCGTAGATACTCATATTTATACCACGGTCCGAGCATGATGGAATGAATACTGTGAGGCGCTATTGATGGCAGTGACGAAAATGGCATCACGAACCGCGTCTTGTTTCTTGTTCTTGACTGCGACTACCAACATAGGCTTTCTCGTTGACCCTCATCCATGGCACTTCCACCCGGTTCCGATGCATCAAGAAACAGTAATCTACCAGTTTCAATAGCACCACTCACAACTGAAGAAGAAGGTAAAACCTCAGCACTTCAGTTCAATGAACACGCTGAACTCAAGCACTAATAGAGTTGTCCACTAGATCTCATTATCTTGGCTAGGATCACCAACGATGAGAGGCCACTGCGCCGTGTTATCAAGAAATTTCACAGTTACGCTTCCCTTGCACACCCGCCAATCGTACCCCCAGCTCCGGGCACGACCACTCCCACCTCCTTGGACGATGCACGGGAAGCGTTCTTGGTTGAATTGGCCTCATACCAGCTCGCGCTGAAGAAGAGTGCAATGATTTGTGATGCAGAGACGAGGCAGGTTGACGAGTATCAAAGGGAAAAGGAGCGAATAGGTGTGTACAACTGGTCGCCGCCGTCCAGGTTGTCAATGCTAAAACGACTTGGGTCCTCAGAGCAAGACCATATAACTCTTCGGCGACAAATAGAAGAACTCAAAGTGGCACTGGAGCATGCTCAAATGCTTCGGCGACGGAAGATTGAATACGACTCTGTCGCTGAAAAAATCAACACTCTGCCTCCTCGGGACGAATTAGAACAGTCAGCGACCTTCTTCTGGATACTTGCCGCCTAAAACTCATGTGCCCCATAGGTCTATTGAAGCTCTGGAAAACGACATGGCTGCAATCAGAGCTGAACAAGAAACACAAGGTCGCGCGATGCAAACCCAAAAGTTGTCACTGGAAGCCATCATCGCTGACTTGACAACACTGAGGTTTGCTGGGAAGGACAAGGAAGAGAAGGATGATGCAACGAGTTCTGCAAGAGCCACGCCTCTTCCAGATGGTACGGACGATTCTGGTGCAGGCCCGCTGGCAAGAGCTACCTCTTCATTCGGCGCTCAATCTGAGCGTACGTCATTGAAAGGGAACGACGACGACGATGCCTCTCCACGGAATACTGATGGATCGAAGGAAGACGATATAGAAATGGGCGAAGTGGAGGAGGAGGATGAAGAGCCTCGTGATAAATCACCGAAGAAAAAGGCACGGGATGAGGAACTCGAAGAAGGAGAAGCAAGCGACTTCGGTAGCGAGCTATCTGACCCTCCAGACGACTAATGTGCGACCCAACTTTCTAGTTTTATTTTCGTCAATAGCAGAATGCCATTCATTCTTCGAACCCTATATCAACACTTGTGAAGTCTCTCGCACAAATTACTGCCTTTCCAAATTCCTGTGCTGCGAGTTCCCCAATGGCGCCCATGATCCGCAAAGACTCCTCCGATTCGTCTCCAGGATATCGAGCTGAGAAATGGTTCAATATCAATCTCTTTGCGCCTATCGTCCTTGCAAACTTCCCAGCCATCTGTGGTGTTGAGTGCCCCCTTGACATCGCCCTCTCTTGCACAGTTTCGTAGGTGTCTACATCCTTCGTATTCATGTCGAGTCCTGGTAGGTGGGCGTTGGTGGCTTCGTGAACAAGCAAGTCCGCTTCTCCAGCGAGAGGAATAATCGGAGATGGGTCGTATGTATCCCCGAGTATGACGATCTTTCGTCCAGGCCGCCGTGGGGGTCCCTGGAGAACAGTTCCGTCGGTCAAAGTAACGCTTTCGCCTTGTTGTAGCTTGCTCATAACCGACATTGGCGTTTTCGTGCGTTTGAGGTGCGGGACATAGCTTTTAGGTTCCATCTTGCCCGGGACAGATGCTTCCTGGACCACATATCCAACGCACGGGACAGAGTGCAATATGGGTGCTGCTGACACGGACACCACGCCATCTTTGTAGATTTCTGGCCACACGCCGTCCACTGAGGCGATATTCCGCCCCTCGAGGGATTCAGCGACGGGAGGTGCCAAGGTTGTATAGTCCCGATCGACAGGGTCTGTCGGGAACCTGAGTTCGTGGACGACGTAGGGTCGCGCAAGCAAAGTGTGGGTGTATGCCAGGCCGGACCGCACATACGCTCGAGTCCCAAGGGGTCCATAGATTTCCAGAGGCTGAGGGATAAGCGCTGAGAATGAGCTAAAAATATATCAAATAAAATCCGCCTACCGGGGTGCTTTGCTCAACGGTCGTTCGAGGGTCATCTCCGATTTCTGAGGTGACACCGCCCGCGCCGTTCATACAGCTAGCGAGGAGGGGTATGAGTCCGAAAATGTGGTCCCCTGTACTCAATATCAGGACATATGTCGCAAACCTTCGAGACTAGGGCACACACCGTGGGTATGCGTTATGAAAATCTTCTCGATTTTACCCATCTTCAAAGCGCTCTTTTGGATTTGATGCTGAGTAGCCTCCCCACAATCGAATAGCCATATGTCACCACTGAGACGAAGTGCAAGTGCAGAGTGATTTCTTGTGGACGATGGTTGCGCTGAAGCGGTTCCAAGAAATGTGATGTTGAGGGCGGTTAATCCCTGTCTTTGAGCAGGAACCATTGCAGCAAGAATTCAAGGACAAAGGGAAGGAGCAAGGAGCGGGAGAGACGTCGAGTCACTAGGAGTCTTCAGCGGCCAACGGGCACGATGGGAATATAAACAAAAGGTATAAAAACAATGTCCGTAGCTGGAATCGAACCAGCGGCTCTTCGGTATTGCGGAAACCACAACGAAGTGATTTAACCCCTAATCGATACGGACAACTGAACAATTGCGAAAGGGGCCCATCATCTAGAATCATTGATTTGCCTCCACACAAGAAAGAAAACAGAGCAATTTCTGAGGCAATCCCTTACGATGGACTCATTCCAATGGCTTGTTGCACGATGTAATGTACAGGGTGTCACGTTGACGCAGGGGAAAACCCACCAGGACGAGGTACGGATGGCATGAAAGATTTCCTGCAAAATCATCAGTCGAAGCCCAGCTTGTCCGAAACAAAGATAGCATGCCTATTTAGAACGAGTCCCTTCAGCGTTCGGATCTCCCTCTTTAACTGTTCCTCTGCAGGACTAAGGCCATGGGATGTTAGCATACCCATGCCACCTGGGGGTGGGTGATATGGAACATAGACCTGGCTACTGATGTATCCAGTGAATTCCGAGAGAGTTTCGATGAGGTGCTGGAAAGGGCTGATCCGAGTTTTCTCTGGTACGGGCATCGCAGAGGATAAGGTGTCGAGAGACTGCACGAGTGGTGAAGGGGTGGCTGGCGGAGGTGGAGCACACTTCCAAGTCGACACCAGCGGCTGCTCTTGTCTGCCCTCAACAAGCGACTCCGGCTTCTCCTCGATGAACAACGGGCAACCGAGCAACGTCTCAAACAGTAATGTCTAAGAGAAGGATGAGGCGAGTTGTTAAAGAGACTATAACTGGCTCTGACCTTGAGTTTGTACCCTTCTTCAGTCAACAGCCAAGGTATCCGGCCTTCCAACACGCGGAATATCTCCTCAGCAGTAGGGTTCGGGTCACCCTCCGTGTTCCGTTTCGAGAAATCGGAGATGGCGCAGCGCAAAAGGGTAACGGGAGGGACCGAGAAAAAGTCGGGCTCCTTTTCGCCAAACGTCTTGAGAATATGACCAATGGACTTGCAGCGGGCAAAGGTTGGTGATTCGCGGTAGGGATCCGCCTTGGGCAAGGATGCGAAATCGTCTTTCTGCTGGTCTTTGTATGACGATATTGACTCTGTCAGTCGGGTCATGAGCGAGATATGGTGAACGCGTAAAGCCCGTCGTGCTTGAGCAGTTTTAATAATCCGAGGCAGCAGGACTCTCTTTAAACATGTCAGTCAAGGACGTCATGCAAACTCATCCGGGACGCACATAATAGAGGAAAGCCAATGCAGCCGAGCCAATGCCAATCCAAGAGAACAGGCGAGCAAGGCCTAGCAGAAGCGTTGGAAGGTTGGAGGGGGGTGGTTGTGGATAGGTTCTAGGAGGTATGAGAGGCAACCGAGGTGCCTACAGCACTAGTGAGTATCAGTGCATAGCTGAGCGGTGTGGAGAAACGTACGGATTCTTGAAGCAGCCCACTAATTTCTCCATCTGTCAATCCTTTGTCGACCAAAAACTTTCGTTGCGCAGAGATGTCCTGGCCTTGAACCTGAGCTGAGGTGAGGAAAGAACGGGCCCGCGATATTAATTCTCCTCTGTTCTGGGGTTGCGGTGCTGTGGACAGAGACGGAGAGACATCTGGCCCGACGGGTTGTTGCTGGGCATTCTGTACTTGGGGTGGATTTGAGGAGCTTTCTTCAGCCATTGGAATCGTGGACAGTGTCGACCAGCGTCGCGAGTAGAAGCAGTTCCGGCTACCTCAAATGATCAATATCCCATCCCGGCTTTCACACGTGAATTCACTCGGCGACAAGCCTTCCTCCGTGCTTTAAGGCTATAATCAATTGCAAAAGATATAGTATTGTAGGTACAGGTATCCAAGAAGGGTCATTAGAACATATTCGCCAATTTACTAGCGGCCTCCCGGGGGTCCAGCCTAGGCTTACGAGGTTGGATGCGAACGGAACTCGACATCTGGTGCGTCTTGATCTGTCCGAGAGGATCGAAGGCCCCAGAAGCTGCTGAGCCACCTGGACGAGACGAATGCAAAGGCGAGCTTGTAGCTGACCTACTGAAAGCATCACTTCTCAGAGGGTCGAAAGGCTGGTTGGAAACAGGGCTTGGGAGGCCGGATGTGGACAAAGATCCGCCTAGGGCTGGAGAATGGGGTGCTTTGGAGGGTTGAATGAACATGGATTTGGTTCCATCAACGAACCGCCCTCCGAGCGGCGGTCCAGCCGCAGACGAACTCGGCTTTGGCGATTCTGAAGTCAAAGTGTTTGAGGAAGACGAGGGTCCGGCAAACGGAGGTTGTGAAGGGAGGGCTTGTCGCGCAACAGGGGCTGTTAAAGGCGAAGGTTGTGAAGGGGCGAAAGAATGGGAAGGTGTCAGTGGCCCTTGCGATTTGGAGGGCGTTGGAGGGGCTGGCGAAGGAGGGAGAGGAGGTCGCGTGTCTTTGGCAGGGAGTTGGGGCGTAGAAGTAGAAGGCAAAGCCGAATGTGGAGGCGTTTGCAAATGAGGTTGTGCTCGATGGAATCCATTGGCGGCGGGGGCCGACGGAGGGGGAGGTAGAGGGTCGGAGAAATCCTCCAGCTTGGGGATAACAGTAGGCTTGGGGGCGCCATTTGAGGCAGGTAAAGCTTTCTTGTTTGCATTGCTAACGTCAGCCCGTAGAGATTCTAGGTCTCGGAGCAACTGTCGTTCATAGAGAATCGACGAGCGGGCGTGCTCAATCAAAGCCGCCGTGATATCATCATTGGCATGTCGATTATGTGCTTGAAGGGCCTTGTGGAGGTTCTGGGATATTCCCTCCGCTCTCCTAGCGAGAATTTGCTCGTACTTGCTTGCCTGCGAACTGGATCAGATCTGACGTTGGAACAAACTAGTGTACGCCAACTGACCTCTTCGATATCCTCAAGGGCTTCATCCACACGCTCCGGACGAATATTGGAACTCGCCTTCAGCCTCTCAATTTGTCTACGCTTGGAGATGGTGGTCTTCACAGCGGCTTGATACTCTTCCAGCACCCCAGTCCGCATTTGCAGGGTCTCCTTCGCAGAGCGAGCGTTCATGCCTTGGTAGCCTAGAGAATCCCCTAAAATGACGCATTCGCTTATAGACTCGGCATGATCAAGATCAGCCAAGCTGTGCCATGTCCTCCCCAACTTTCGTAGAGCGTTGCCGAGGGGAGGATGAGCCTCGGTCGTCGCTACATTGATCAGCTTGTTGCCCATTTCAGCGTGAGCAGAGGCCAGAGCTGGGGGCGCATTGAGCATCTACGTTGGCAAGACCGAGCACGAAACACGCACCTTTCCGTGTGACAGCGAGCTTATCGACGGCCTTTGCGGTCTCGAAAAACTGAGTCTCGAGCTTGGTCAACTCGAATCGTGCACGTTGTAGCTCCTCGTCTTCATCTGGAACCGTACGGCGAATAAGAGAAAATCCGGAAGATGTTTTACGTCTCGGCCGAGGGATAGGTTGATACCCAAAATCGCTCTCGATAAATGAACGCACGTCTTCATCGCCGAGGAGGATGGGGTCTTCGCAGATGCGGGAGAACCACCGCTGCAGCATAATCTTGACCAGTCGGTCATCTTCTTCGTCCGTCGGTGCTGATGTTTGGGCTAAAGGCAGGGCAGGGATGATGGTCTGGGGGTTACTCTGTACAATGGCTTCGTAGAATTGCTGGAACTCGAGGTAGGACCTTGACACGTTGCGGTAGGTATGACCAGTGAAATTGGATAAATTTGTCTGCGAAAATCAATACAGCAACGATTATGAGCGACGGCTTCTCGGATGGAAACGAAGGACCGTCTCACCTGAGAGTCGAATTTGATCAATATATCCCTCCTGTTTCTATCCAAGCCTGTAATCCGAACTTTCAAATACGGGTCCGGTTTCTCGAAAGAGGTTCCATTGGAAGACAGGGCTTCGCGAGGAGAGACAAGACCACTTTCAGGTTGGCCGTAAATCTTGGGTTCCTTGCCATACAGTCCTGGTGTTGGCTCCTTCTCCGGTGTTACGGGTAACGCTGGGGAGATTGCACGCCGCAGATTTGGAACAGGAGAGCCTGGTGGATGCGGCGTTGAGGGCCACGCAGGCTGCTCGAGGTCACCAAAGCCTGAGTTTGCAGAGTTGAGAGGGTCGAACATGGTTGCGCAAGGGCAACTTGCATCCGATGACAGGTACAGCTTTCGCCTCTGTTATTATGTAATTGTCAGGTACTAAATTCTCAACAGAGTCCCCAAGGTAAGGTAAGTACAAAATGTCCATTGACCTGGTTAGCGAGCCTACGTTAATGATACGCTCTTAATAGCAAGTTCCATTGGTCACATTTTCAGGGTAAGGAGCGACGAGGGTATGACGCGGAAGGCGACAGCACGCAGCCGAAGCAGAATAGAAAGCCAAAAAGATATGTCCAGAAATGTCAAGATGAAGATGTCCGTCGAAGAATATCATGAGAGTTCGTAACGATTGGGTAAAGATTTTGCATTGCGTCTTTTAAGGCGAGATGCAAGTCGGGATCTTGACGTTCTTGAGGGTCCGACTGGAAGATAATCATAAGTACGGAAAGAGAGCATCAAATAAAACCAGAACTTACTCTTTGTTGAACAAACCCCACCAGCCTTCAACACCACCGTATTTGATATCTTTCCACTCCTCGTCAAACATCTGGAGAGACGGGCGTTAGCGTTTGTGGCTTGCAAAATGAGAGTATGGTACAAACCTCAAAGAAGAAATAGTGAATACCGTCGTCATTGGCCTTGCAGACGAAGGTGTCCAAGAATACCTGAGAGTTGAAAAAACCGACATCAGTATTCCCGTCGAAAGTAGCCTATTGAGCCCCTTACTTGGAGGTTGGCCTCAGACGCGTCGGAGCCACCATTGTTAGCATTGGCAAGATCCGAGGATTTCTATCACGGAGTCAGGTTTCAAGAATCGATCAAAGGGGGCGGGATCAACAACGCACAGTTGGCCAGCCAGTCTCAGCAATGTACATCGCGGGCTTTTTAAAAGAAGAAAATCCTCAGTCTTGATATTTAGCACCCAGGTGTGTGGACATACCTTGTTGGGGAGGGCAGCCGCCGGGGTCAAGTTGCTCTCCTGGAAGAAGTCGAACACCCATTGAGATGCACCCTCGGCGGTAGTGTTCGCGAACCAGGCGTGAACGTTCGAGAGCTAAAAATAAGGTCAGAAAACAAGCATCAAATGATTCCTTCTTTCGGATTTTCTTACCCCATACTCCACTGCTTCAAGGACTTCGGTCGAGAAGAAGCTTCCGGCATCTGAATTTCCGACAGGAATGTGCTTGTCGAGGTTCATGTCAGTGAGCATTTGCTTAGTGTCCTGGATGTCGGCCAGCAGAATGTCGGCGCCTGTACAAATCAATTGAGATTCATTCATCGTGTCAACAAGTTCAACTATCGTACCTTCCAGCCCAACACCGGAATTGGGATCGGTGACTCCATGTCCAGTGACCCAGCTATTGAACGCAAAAGTCAGATGTCGATATTCCAGGCGGCGTAGATGTGCGACCCTTACTTGAGCATGAATTCGTTTCCGACGGTGACGCCCGCAATGTGTTTGGTGCCATACGTTTCAATAGCGTCCTTGATGAGGTCTCGTTGCCTCAAGTAAGCGTCGTGATCGTCGGCGACAACATAGATGCCAGTGAAAACCTCCATGTCGACCTCTGTCTGCTTAATGGCCTCGAGCTTCGGGGGCATCAGTCATGGGACGAAAGCATGGGAATGCAAACACGCACCACCTGAGCAGTCTGGTTGCAATCGGCTCCATAGAGACGAATGCGCTTTGTGAGTTGTGAGATGAGCTAGAACGAGCCAGACGTCGGAGCATTAGACGCGGAAGAACAAAGCGAGTTGTTTGCGGTTACCTGGATGTCTCGAATGGTGTTTTCTAAGGGGTGCTGTCAGTCCCGTGCGGTGGCCGGAGCAGGAAAGACCAAGACACTCACCGAGGGTGTTTGTGCACCCAAACTCGATGAGGGCACCCTCAGGGGTATAGGCCATGCCATAGAATGCCTGGTGAAGATTGGGATCCTTGGCAAAGTTGGCGGGGCCTGAGCCGCTACCGCCCGAAGTCGAGTTGCCCGTGTTGCCCTTTCCAGAGTTGGAGGACGAGGACGAGGAAGAGCTGGAGGATTTGCTGTTGTTCCTAGAAACGACGACGCCGACAGCAGTACCGATGGCTGCTAGCACAAGCAGGCCAGCAACACATCCAATGATCTGAAAACGGAAATTAAGCTGCTGGAGAGGATCAACAGAAGCGGAAAAGGCTGACAATCCACTTGGAACGGTTCTTCCTGGCCTTCTCCTGCTCGAGCGCGTAGGACATGTTGTCGATGGTCTGATACTGGGACATGCGGTGACAGGGATACTATATAGAGAAAAATAGAGTTTGAAATCAACGGAAAGGAGCCGAATCAGTGGCAATGGCAATGGTGAATGAAAGAGTGACAGGTATCAGGGGGAGGGAGGCTGTGGGGGAGGAGGAGGAGAGGATGGAGAAATACACCGTGACGGTTGGAAAGAAAATGCAGAACAGTTGGGTGCGGTTGCGGCAGTTCACTTCATATCACTTTTTGTTCTCCCACTTGGCGGGACTTGTTGTTGGCGTGGCTATCTTGGGACTTGGCGCTTGTTCCACAAGGTTCGCTAAATTCGTACATTTCTCCTGTTCTGCCTCTAAATAAATACAATCTCCAATACTTACGCCAATAACTAAACGTCCTTGCTCGACTACTGTTCCGTAACGTCCCCTAGCCATAGCGGCAACATATGTCCCATCCGTAGAACCTTGGTCCGCAGGTATTTGTCCAAATCGTCTCCATGCACCGCTTTCCCACCAATGAGAGTCACTCCAGCCGGCTCAGCTATTCGTTCCGTTCCGCCGTCGCCCTGAATGTCCGACTTTTCTGCCCGGTTTTGCCAGCTCCGGGGAACCATTGGGACGCGGTCTGCAATCTGAATGCCCTCCTTCTTCAACGCCTCCACTTTGTCTGGGTTATTCGTCAGAATTCGCACCCCTTCCGAGCACGACGCGCCCTCACAGCCAAGTCCAAGATCCCGCAGGATGGCCCCGGCTATCTCGTAACCCCGCTCATCGGCTTTATGGCCAAGCATCAAGTTGGCAGTCACCGTGTCGTGCCCCATGTCCTGCAGATTGTAGGCCCGGATTTTCGAAAGAAGACCGATCCCCCTGCCTTCCTGTCGCAGGTAAATGACAGCACCACGCCCGGGTATTGTGCGGGCGCTTGACGTGGAACCAACCAGAGTGATGGGCTGGGAGATCTGTCGGATGGCTTCGTCGAGCTGTTCTCCACAATCGCATCGCATGCTTCCGATGGTTTCGCCAGTGAAGCATTCTGAATGAATTCGAATGAGTGGGGCGGGAAGACCTTCCGGTCCGCTGGGGTCACTGGACGACTGGGAGGGTACTGGGGAAGCTGATGCCTGCTGGTGAGCACCTGAGAGTCGGCCGACGTATGCCCCTCGAATAATCCTGTCCATTTCCGTTTCGCTTTCGTCCCAAATAGAATCCAACGAATGTGACCGGATAGCGGGTGCCGGAGAATTGCCGGTGTCTTCGAATTGTGCGGGGTCTACGACGATCGCAAGATGCTCCTTGTTATCCCTGTTGTTGTGGTATAGATGAAGGAAAGCGGGGCCGTGAGGGGTGGGTATACGGGTTCGAGCCATGCATTTGACCTCCAAACGAGGTGGCGACAGCGACTTTGAGGAAGGGGACGCATCCGAAGCGGCCTGTGGCTGAGGCTTGAAATTAGCTTTGGATTCGATTGCGGCGGGTGGCGGTACGAGCGAGGGTCGTCGTTTCTTGCTCGCGGGTGGGAGATTGTCGGCGGACCTCAAGGGGTCAGCCTCCCTCGGCTGATCGTTTTCCTTGCCCTCGTCTGCGAGCGATCCCTGGAGACGCTGACGACGGGGAGCCTGGCGGCTGACATATGCGAGACGCTTGCGCTCCGAGGCTCTGGGGGACGCTGCGATATCGCGAACGCTGTCGCCGCTGGGCAAGGGAGACCCGGGGAAGAAATCATGGTGGTAGTGGTTGCGGGTTACGTGGGGACCGGATGCGGCGGCCGCTGCGATGAGCAAGGGGTCGAGAGCAGCGTCCCGGCGAGGCAAGGAGGACTTTGAGATCCTCGGCGGGGTAGCGGGGCCAGCGAGGATGTCGAGGAGGGCGGTGTCGAGGGTGACGTCGACGGTGCAAGTGGACATTGCTCTGGGGGATCGGGACATGGAAAAGAATGGAATGGAGGGGAGGCTAATAAAGCATTTGGACTTGCTTACCCGCGGTAGTGGCAATTGCAAATCAATTTGTAAAATTCGAGAAAGCCTTTACACAAGCAATTTCACGTGTTTCCACTAATGGGTCGCATCTTCCCACGGCGTCTATAACTTTGCGAAATTTGAGGATGCCATAATTTTCGCATAATTCGGAATTCCCCATGCTGCAGAGGGCTTCTTGGTCCTGAATATCCAGGAGCAGACCCTTTTCTTTCTTATCTCTTTGCTTTCAGCCCTCGAAATGCGGTGGGGGCCCAGTTTCAGGTGGTTCGCACTGGCTGCGCTCGTCCAGACCTTGTGCGTCAAGCTGTACACCTGTTTGCCTTTCCTGATCGCTCATAAACTCTGCACCGTCCAGCGTTCTTTCACAGACATTGAGCCCCTCCTCGATCTCGACCACCGCAGTCGTCTCCCAGACTCAGACGGCCGCGCCCACCCCCGTCTCGACAGTCGCCCAGTCGACCTCCACGTCCATGGCGAGTGGTATCCGGCACGCGTCGCGACCAGCTCGCGTCAGCCACCACTTCTCCAGTGTGCCCTCCGGGGCCATCAAGCCCAAGATGGGGCCCAAAAAACATCGACGACGACCTGTTCACCCCGTTGTCATCATGTTTTCCGTCCTCGGCGGCCTCATGGCCCTAGGGTTGCTCGTTGCTCTGGGCCGATGCATCGCTGCTCGGAAACGTGGACCAAAGCGGGATAGGATCGCCGAAGTGATGGAAAGACATCGACTGCATCAGGAGCTCGACCACCTCAACCGGAACTCGTTCTTCAGCGTTCCAGCACACCACGACCCCGAGCCGGCCCCTCCGTACTACCCTCCACCACCGACATACGACGCGTCGGGTGCTTCGGTTATCCATTCAACTCACCGTAACGGATACATTAACTTGTCATCTGGAAGTCCACCGCCCGGCCAGTCTGCTCCCTTGCCCGACAACCAAGACCCCCTGAACCGCTCTTCCTGGCCCTCTGCGAACGAGCCACTCCTGGCCACAACCGCAAGGCATCGCCTGGACTCGAGCGCCTAACCCACTGCTTTGTTCAACGTTCCTTAAACTTTTTCCTGCTTAAACTTGGTTTTCTGATTCGGTATTCTGGGGATTCAAATGGAACAATTATCGTGGACAATGGACTCTACATATATCATAGGTAGACGTGTGACATAGTATTCTGTGCTTGTGGGGAAATTATTTTATCGCAAAATTAGCTGACCAATCGCTGGGAGTCGCGGCGCGTCTCCCAAAGAGCCACGACCCAACCATGTGCCCAATTTGACTTCAACCATCGACCTCCTCGCCTTCGCGGCCGTCGACGGCTAATATTCAATGCCTTCAAATGCGCAAGGCATTACTTACGGGTAATCGTTCTCCTTCATCCTCCTTGTTTCTTCATTGATCATCGCGTTTCGCGAAACCTCGCCTCAATCAGACAGCCCAACCACCAGCACCAGCAGCTAAGTGTTCCGCGTCCAACCCAGGCTCAGCACTCAGGCGATGTCCGTGCACAAGTACTCAACGTTCTGGCCACTACGGCAAACAGCTGTCTGGTAGAGCAAGGCTTTGACCCAAGGTTGGCCAAACGGATAGAGGAGCTCGAGTTCGAGAGGCTACGAATATTTGAAGACAACAAAAACCTCAAGATGATGCTAGACAACGAAAAGTCCAAGAATCAGCATCTTCCTAAACCTCACAATGAACTGATATCCGCTGTCGTGAACTCGCAAAATGATTTGAAAAGGGTCGGCAACGAGAACGCGGCCTTGCGGACGGAGAACAGTGCTCTACTCGCTAAACTCAGGTCTCTTGAACATGAACGGGGCGTTCAAAACACCGCGCACCAGCAATTCCAGACTTCATACAATGACTTGTCTGCTGCCTACCAGAATGCCGTGGCCAAGTTGGCGAACACGGAAAAGCAGCTCAATGCATTGGCTGTTCACTGTCGAGGATGTCCAGAATACGCCCGGCAAATTCAAGCATTCAAATCACAGAGTGGCGTTCAACTTCAAATGGTATCGCCAACTCAGCTCCACCAATTTCTCAACCAGCACCAGCAGCCTCAACAGAGTCCTCCCTCACAGGCTCATGAGCAGCAGCGCAGAGCATCTGCCCCGGACACCAATGTCGGATCCAGGTCTTCGTCTCAACCTCGGTTTCCTGCGACGCCGACTCCAGCTGCTGCGCGAATGGGGCCACCTTTTCAGGCTGTTCCCCGCCCGTCTCATGATCGTTCTGGTTCCGCGACCAACCTCAGAGCTGCTACATCATCTGCACCTGGACCAACTCCATTCCCTGTACCTTCCCCTACAATATCTGGGCCTCAGGCTGCTGGGTTTATTGCCGTCTCTGCGAATACGAACTCGACCTCGATGCCCATGAATAGCCAGCCGCGCGTTCTCCAGCAGCCCATACCGGCACCGCTGCCTTCTCGAACTCTTTTCAGTGGTAGCCAAATTTTCAACGCGCCGGCCGACCAAGTTTTACACAATGTACCGCCCCAAATGCAACATACTCACCCGGTTGTGCCTGTACGCTTGAAATCTGTGCATCAAGAGCTTGGATCGTATATTGACTTTGACAATTTACAGATGCAGAGCCGACCGAGCTCGACTTTGGGTCACGCACTAGATCCCAATGTGCGTCGCCGTCGCTGCTTACGGCTTAGAATCCTACTGATTCGGTCTCTTCTTTCAGTTCAACTCACAGACACAACGCAGCGCTTCTCATCCTCCGAACCAAGCCCAAAATGCGTTCGTGACTCGACAGCCAACACCTGGCGTTGGAACGGCTATCTCAGCTCCAACCATGGCTAGCTTGCAGCCCGTGGTAAACAATCCCGATCCTTGGACCATGGTGGGTGCGCATCTTCTTACGACCCAAAAACGACCTCCGTCCGTCATATCTGTTGGTTCTACCTCCCGTGCGAGCAGTGTAGCTTCGGTGACACGACCACAGACTCGGCAGGAGCAGCAACAATCTCAGAATGCGTCGACTATGCCCGCCTCTTCTGCCCCTCCTCCCGCCTTAAACTCTCAGCCTGCGTCTTCCGATGCTCAGCCTTCTGCCGTTCCGTCTGTTCCTCCGCCCTCGCTCAGCTCGACTTCGTCTGAATTGGCCCGGCCCGCACCTAGAGAGCTTACTACTAGTAGCCAGTCTTCAGCGCCTCTTCCTTCGCCTTTTACCCCCTCGAGCGGCGTGAATCGTGTCACGGACAACGATACCAGTGCGAGGATGGCTGTGAAAAGGTCTTCTGTTGTTCTAGGAGAACCTTCGATGTTGCCAGAAGGAAAGAAAATGCGTCTCAGCGGTGAAGGGCCAAGTGCATCAGCTTCTCCCGCTCCTATGCAAGCCACTGAAGGCGAGAACGGTGGCGGCGTGGCAGCGGCGACAGCGCCAGAGGGACAACAGGAAGGTCCAGAGGACGAGGATGAAGAAGAAGAAGAAGATATTGCGGTTGGTCCTGATGGGTTACGTCTGGTCTCGGATTGCTTGGCCAGCTTGTTTGAGATCAATGAAGCAGGAGCAAGGACATGTCGGTTGTGCAAGTGCGTGATTCTCTATTTTATCCTTTGCGTCGCTGTGGCTGACGACACCGGGTAATTACCAGGACCCGGCATGCTAGAGGCCTGGTATCAGAAGCACCTGCACCCTTTGTAAACGCTCTAGATGAACTATTGGTGCAACACTGCATTTCTGAGCACGAACAGGTGTGGAACGAACTCCGTCATGACGTTTAAACCCTTTTGGCCCTTGAGTCCTTTAATAATATGGTACCTCTATGAATAGAGCTTCTTGTTGCACATATTGCGAGTTGAGCCTTATTCTTCTATTCGCTAATTATTGTTATTTCGTCTGCGTATCTTGTAGAGCACTGCACATAGCATTCTCTGCCTCTAGCATTTGGACATTGGCATCATCCCATTGCACCCTAAACATTGTTCATACTCACGCACTTCCAAGACTTGAAAGATTCAATATTCATTCGTTGCTACGATGCACAATACACTTCTCGAGAAAATATGCACGTTAGAAAATGGGCAGAAATGAAGCATTGTGTGCCTGATTATTCAGAGTCCTAAGGCTCAAGAACGACCGCAAGTCGGTCAATCAAGGCAGTGAGGCGCTCGGCTTCATACTTCACCAGGGTCACGTCCTTCTCAAACGTAATGGCCTCCGTCAAGGCAGGGAAAGTGGTAGCACCGTACCCTAGCCACTTGCCAGGTGCAACGCCAAGATGCCTATACCATTCTCTCTCCTTGATTCCTTCCTCCGAAATAAAACCTTGTTCAAAGGATTTCAATTTCTTGTTGGCACTTTGGACCCGTTTTGCGGCCTTGATAAACTTGCGAATCGGGAATGGTGGTCGATATCCGTCCTGGTGGCCCCAGGGTCTGGGCTGATCCGTTGAGGAAGCAAGGGCCAGCGCCTCCGATGGCGTATGTGGGATGCGCCATGGGATAGGGCGTTCGAGAGGAGTTAAACCAAAGATAGAACGAGCTGCGTTCTTCACCCGGAAATAGACGCGACGCAAACCCCTGAATACGCCTTTTCCTCCGCAGTGATGGTGCGGACCACGAGGTAGCTTATCGAAGAGCTCTCGCAATTTCTTCTCTGCTTCGACTTTTTCCGCGTCTAGCCTGATGCTAGCTTCTTGAAGAGTCTTGATGGAGGTTCTCAAGTTGGTGAAGTCAGGTTGGGACGACGAAGGAAGATTGTCTTGTGCAAGATTCTCGACCCTGTAGGTGCAGTTAGGCCACAGAACAGGAGGGAAGAGAAGGGAAGAGATTGCCTACCGGTCAAGGTAACGATCAAGCTCATAGGAATATCGAGTCGTGTTTATGGGAAGGATCACGCCGTCAGTAATTCGTAAAGCCAGTAGACCGAGGTGTTTAGCAACGGCAACCTAAGCAGTGTGAGATTCGAGATGAATCGTTTGAGAAGAGACTCTTACATGTCGTTTAAATTCTGGATCAGCATAAACCTCTTGCCATCGCTGGGTATCATAGACCGAATGGTAATGGTACACGGCGTCACTGTCCGTAGTTCCAAAGCCTTGATCAGTACTGGCAATCTGGTGAGGTGAAGGAACGTCAAATAAGGTTCAGGAAAAACAGGGTTCATGCTCTTACTCCAAGTCGCTGTAAAAAGACTGTAAAGTCGCTTCCACTACCTAAGGCAGGTATATCGGCTTCGGGAGCCTCAGAAATGAGAGATCCATTGCCAAAGTATGTGACTTTGTCACCCAGTCGTACTGTCGGATAAGTCTGGTTGGAGCCTTCCGTCGGGACGCCTTTGAATGGGCCTTCGTCATTTCGCGAATCCCACAACGTCAGACCTGGTTTTGTAGGATGAGGAACGTCCAAAGCTGTCTTCTTGATGATGTCGACCAAAGAGGGTGAGGCTGCAACATTCCACCGAGAGCCGTCCACGGAGACATCGACGTTGAGGTAAGTGACTGCATGCTTGGAAATCCACTGGTGGAAATCTTCTCCCCACTCGACACTACCGACGAGTCCATACTGGAGAAGAAGTGTGAGCAGCAAAAATCATATCGATGGTGTTACAGCGCACCTCTTCCCCATCCCAGCTTGCAAAGACAACTGAAGGTCAATCAATAACTGAGCACATACGTGTCTAGTGACAGATGCACACACCAGTACGAAGAGGCTTCCAGCCCTGCCTCAACAATGCTCCAAATCCACGGACAATCTCCAGCAGCGAGACTGTACCACTGGTGGGGTCGGCAGCTCCCATTACCCATGCTAATGCAACGTCAACAGGCTGGTGAACTGCAGTGTAAACATTCACTTACCATCACGATGACAGCCGATTATCAGTACTTCGTCACGAATGTGCCCAGGAATCGCTGCCATAGTATTCCAAATGGGAGTCACTTTCGTATCCACTGTTTCGAGAGGTGATCAGGCAAGCTGGAGGTTACAAGGATACGGCACTCACCGTGATTCACAAGCCTGAGTTTCTTCGTGCTGACCTTCCCATTCAGGACGGGGTAGGAATCGAGTTCACTGCCATCTCTCAGCTCGGGGAGAAGGTTTTCTGCGGTTCGCCACGAGACGGGGAGGCTGGGAATACTGGGAATATTGACAGCCTCTTCTCGGACAGCATCTTCGTATGCAGGATATCCGGGTGTCGTCGGGTCTCCCGGATAAAGAGAGAGATACTGGACACTTCCACGCTGAACAGAGGTGGGGTTCCGAGCGGGACCATGTGGATACGGCGCAAAACCATTGCTGGTTGTCACGTAGCCGTCGTCACGGGGGTCAGAATATATGACGACGCCAACTGCACCGAGCTCTTGAGCCCCTTTGATCTATGATTCTTAGACCAGGCAAAGGGACAAGGTGAAAGGCACAGAATCATACCTTGAGGCCGCGGAAGATACGACCATAGCGAGTGATGACGACCTTTCCCTTTAGATCTGTGCCTTTAGCGAGCAATTCTGCGTAATCCTGAGCAACAACATTGAGTCAAGCTTTCACGGGAAGTGCGCTTGACTTACTTCCTGGGTTCCATAGTTGGCGTAGACAAATTCACCTGTCGCGGTACCGTCGAAACTAAGGCCGTGCCATGCTGGGACTGCGTCTTTGTACTTTGCTGCTTCTGGGTCCAAGGGATCACCATCTTCCTCTAAATCGGCCTCGTACACTAGATGCCCCTCATCGTTCAGTAGCTGAAGGCTATGATTCAAAGGCGTATTCAAAACGGGGAAGTAGGTATCGATCCAAGCCGTTGGGTGTTTGGGGGCCAAGGGACCTGTCAAGCCCAACGTAGCGTGCCTTGACTGGTGCGAACCAGCTTTAAAGATGGGATCCTGATGTGGAGGGTGGATTCCAAATTCTTCTTGGAACAGCTTCAAGACTGCTTTGGCGTCGTCAAAGTCCGCGTTCGAGCCAGCAAGGTGAGGATGCGTCGCATACTCTCGCGAGGTGGCCAAAGCCCGTTGGCCGTCAGGTATTGTTCTATTGATCATTTAATAGAGCACCCAAACCGTATGTGAGAGAAAGCGCACAAGAACAGTTGCTCAGCCTCCGTTGGAGGCAAACGTGGAGGGGGCCTTCTCGGTTGGTAGGAGGTTGAGAGGGTCTTTAAAAGCACAAGCACGGCTGCACCGACTGCAAGATAACGCTTCCAATGACGGCCCCTACCATTTGGCAGAGCATGGGTAGCAGGCGCTGGAATTTCTCCCCAAGCTTTGGTTTTATCGTCGACCATGGGCATGGGAGAAGGAGAAGAGACGAACGAGAGAATCGAAGGAACGCCGGCCTGAGGGCTTTCAAGTTGATGGCCGAAATGACATCATCACTTGCCATTTGAACGCCAAATAAGGCCTTCCTCAATCTCAACCGTTCTCAACGATGTACTCGCTGGGTAAACCAGGGACCTCTGCCCAGCGCCAAAGGTCTCAGGATGTTCCAAGCAGACGTAATGTTGCGTTAGGGTTGCTAGCTGGAGCTGTATTGTTCTGCTGTCAACTTTGGGCAAAGTCATCCCTGGGTCAACGACCCACACCACCTTTCGGGAAGGCAGCCGAAAGTCTATTTCTGTACGTTGTCGGGTGGACCTATCTCCCAAGCATCACCTAATGAAAAGTGCAGCTCTGTACCCAGTGCAGACGAGGCAGTCAAAGCTTCGAGACGATACGCATCCAAGCCACACCTCGCTGGCAGTCCACAAGACTTGGTAACGGCGAAAGACTTTCTACACCACTTGCAAGCTGAGCTGGGTATAGCTCCTCCAAAAGCAGAACCCATATACAAGGCTGGCTCTCTGGAATCTAAAGATGCCATATTGTCTATCCCCAGCTCCCAGGGCCCACGAGCATGGATTGACACTTACTACCCTGTGCTCAATACTCCGCTGGAAAGAAGCGTCCAAATCCTTGATGTCAGCGGGAAAGTTGAGTTGGACCTCGATCTCATCGAATACCTCGGCGACGGCCCTGACGGTGACGCCTCAAAATATGGTGACGCAGTTCCAGCGTTTCATGGCCTCAGCCCGGCTGGTGACGTGGTAGGTAGCATATTCGACGGAGGCTACTGCACCAAAAAGGTGAGCAGATAGCAATATATTTGCTTTCCTTCGCTGACTGCTAGTCTGACAGGAATTTGATTCATTTGCGGAGGAAGGTTTGTCCCCCTTGTAGCTTCGCACCATAAGTACACCAGCCTCAACGACACCACAGGCGTTTCGTTAGACGGTTCTATCGTCTTGTGCAGATATGGCGGCAACTTCCGCGGCTTGAAGGTATGAGTATTATGGAGTTTTGCTGCCCACGTACATTTCCTGACCATGCTCTGTGTCTTCAGGTGAAAGGTGCTCAAGAAGCAGGTGCTGCCGGTGTTCTCATCTTCTCCGACGTGAAAGATGATGGCACCGTCACAGAAGCCAACGGATACGCCCCGTAAGCGAAAGAACGTTCTGGTTCCGTTTGTTGTGCTGAAAATCGCTCGAAGCTACCCATCAGGACCAGCCCGGAATCCCAATTCCGTTCAGCGAGGTGGCGTACAATTTGTTAGTATGTATCCTGGAGACCCCACTACACCAGGTTACCCATCCTACGAGAATAGCACTCGGACCAAGGGTGAGAACATCCCGAAGATCCCCAGTCTACCTTTGTCATGGTCCAATGCAAGAGTACTTCTTCGTACTTTAAACGAGAGCGACCCCTTTTACGGAAAGAGGGTTAGACTCTTGAACAACGGTGGGTGTTCATTGGTTTCCTGATATAAGGTTTGAATGAGTACTCAAGCGATGAATATCTGCAGCTACCACTACTGTGACACCAATCTGGAATACCTTGGCAGTTATTCCTGGCCATATCACAGATGAAGTTGTTGTCATAGGAAATCATCGGGATGGTAGGTAGTTCCTTCAATCCGCCACGAGCGTGCGTTGACATCGTGATCACTCAGCCTGGGTAAGACGCCCTGATATTGGTGTCTTCGAGATAATTGACCCGAGATCATACATGTCAGGTTCTGGGAGCTACAGACCCAATAAGTGGGACAGTATCTGTGCGAGAATTAGTTCGCGGCTTGGGACATCTCCTCAAGAAAGGCTGGAAACCCTTGCGAACCATTCTCATCGCAAGCTGGGATGCGGAGGAGGTAGTCAACGAGCTTTTTCATCTTCGTCTTACTCACACTGATTCTGGGTGTTTCAGTGGGGCCTCATCGGAAGCACAGAATGGGGAGAAGACTTTACGGAGTGGATTCATGAGAATGTCGTTGCGTATCTCAACCTTGGTATGCGCCAATCCCTCCTCATACACTGTAACGTATCAATTTTGCTAACATCGCTTGGTAGACTCTTCCACCGCGGGTTCTCGCCTGCGTTTCGGGGCCTCTCCTCTCCTGGCTCACCTTATCCGTCGAACTGCCCAAGAGTTGCCTCATCCTGTAGACAAGGGTCGTTCTCTTTGGGATGCTACCACGGACGATGGCAAATTATTTGGTGTCAACGGCACTGTCAACTCCCGGTCTGTCGCAATCAGGGCAATGGAGTCGAGTGGAGTCGACGGTGTTGTAATTAGCCCGTTGGGCTCTGGGAGCGATTATACTGTGTTCTTGCAGCGCATCGGGGTGTGTCTGTTCCTTCTGTTCTATCAGTTATCCCTCTTTTGACAAGGCCTAGGTGCCAAGTATAAATGGTGGATTTAGCCCCACTTTTCACGACCCTGTGTACCACTACCACTCCGTTTTTGACACACAGCGTTGGCAAGAGCTGTATGGTGATCCAGGGTTCCATCGTCATGTGAGTAGTGCATCTAGTCGTTATCCTCCAAGGGTAAGGTTCAACCTTTAGCGCAGGTTGCAATCGCCAAGAATCTTGGTCTCCAGGCTCTACGAATTTCAGGGTCGGTTGTCTTACCATTCAACACAACTCACTACACGACGGAGCTGAAAAAATATCTGAGTCGGTGAGATCATTTCAAAAGACTGTCATTGCCACTCGCTGACCTCTCATGGCTAAGCGTTGAGCAGCTTTCTTCAGAAGCTTCGATTGAAATTTCCTTCTCCGAATTGCGAAAATCTATCGAATCTCTTCATCGAGCATCACTGTCACTGGATGATGAAAGAGAGAAGGTCGAGAAGACACTGACGCGAATCATGGAAAAATATCATAAGAAGGAAGAAATAGGTAGGCGTCTCTTGCAGCGAAGACTGAGAAAGACCATTTGTCGTGTGCGCAGTAGTCTCGGAGACGGCTGGAAATGCAGGGAATGGTTTCCTGTGCTCAGGAAAGACCGCGAGTTGTTCATGATTGCGACTCATACCGGCTTCAGAGGGGAAGTTGAGCCAGATTCCCTTTTACTCGGTGGACCAGAGTTTCCCTGGCAGAAGGTCAAAAAAGCTGTCAAGAGAGTACAGGCAGTCAACAAGAAGCTTATCGCGTTCGAGAGGGGTTTTATCTCAAAAAACGGGATCAAGCACCGTGAGTGGTTCAAGCATCTTGGGGTAGCACCTGGAACATGGCTTGGTACGTTTCTTGGCCTCGAAGTTACCCGTCCCTTCTGACAGCATTACAGGGTACGGTGCGACCACTTTCCCCGGTTTGACTGAAGCTATCACTCTCGAACGGAACGCAACTTTGGCCAAGCATGAAAGCGAGCGGCTGGTAGAGTTGTTTGACCGTCTGTCCGATGTGATATCCTAAATGGCCTTCGTAATATACGTATTTCAAGCACGGGTCCTGAAGCGTCAGTGAACACTCACCATTATGCCATTTTCCGAAGAAATCGCGAACTGGAAGGAGTACAAAGATTCAGACGGCCCCTGTGGGTGCCCATCCGAAGGTTAGCAATCAAAAAAATGCATGCTCGGAACGAGCGTATCACGAACAGTGTTCGGCGCAGACTAAGTTTAAAGTTTCGTATCCGAGCAAAAAAAATCTGCCCGGTTTCAGCTTCTGCACGCTCGTCTTAAACTTCTCCTTGACCGGTTGTTTGGAGAGATCTCAACCGTGAATACCCGTGAATAAACCGCGAATGCGAGGCGGTTGAGGCAAGGCACAGTTGCATAGCCACATGACGCGAGAAACTGCCGGTAACACGTCGATTATCGCAAGTCGCAAGTCAACATGAAGTGCCCCCGGATACAAAGTCCGTTCATATCTATGGTTTCTTGTTGACTTCCACCACCCCACCGACCATGTCACAAAATGAGGACCCAAAACCTCTAGTCCTCCTGGCTAACAATGCCTATGTCATTGGCGTCCTTTCCCCCCTCTCCCTCGTCATTTACGCCTACGAACGGGCTTTGATCCCCCTCTATGGCTCCGGCCCTGCCACCGAACACTTGAATAAATTTGTGGTCCTGGGCGCCCTCCTCGCAGCTGTGAATCCAGTTCACCTGCAACCCTGGGTCAATTGGTTACTCGTAGCGTTGGCCCTGACCGTTGCACCCAACGCAAACTATTGGGTGCCGGTACTGACCAGTCGCGAGCACAATGCTATCCTAGGAACATTGAAGACGCATGCCACTGTTCTTTTGCCTTTAGTTATTCTCATGTCCAGTCCCGTCATGAGGGCACTGGACAAGGTGTGTTTCCAATGTTCCTCACTCTACGTCCAGCCTGATCATGCGTTTCCAGGCTTCAAGTCAAACGGGACTGCCAATACAGAGAAACTCCGCCAGTGCGCCATTCGTGTATCGCGCTTCACGAACCATTATTATTTTCTTCGTTGCTAATGGTTTGGCGCGAGACTTTTGGTCGACTCTAAGTTTCCTTCGGAATGTATCTGAAAGCCAAATCGTGAGTAGTGTTTAGCTTATCGTCACCTTTGCATCCACTCAAAATCGCATAGTATCTTGCACTGGCTGCTGTCTATTTTATTCTTTTCATCTTCACAGTCCCCGCTTTCTCGCTTTCCAGGCCAAAGAAGACCCCCAAGAAGCTAGGGCCCAAACGAAAGGACACTCCTCCAGCTCCGGTGAAACAGTCAGAACCAGAATTTACCTTCAAGGTCCGCGCCGCTACTGCCGTTGCATTTGTAGGACTTTGGGCCGCATCCTATCGTATTTTTTCCAACCCCGTTCTTCCGCATCCTTTGAAAGAAGCTTTCACCCACCCAACGCACCCGGTCAAAGTCTATTCGTCGGTTGAATCCGTGACAGGGTTAATTTCCGTTGCAGAGTGGCTTCCGCCAGACCAGCCAGGGACGCCTGAGGACGAGCTCATGCACTCAGCCAGGTATCTACGGGCTTCCCATTCAATCCTTGGAGGCGTGTGGACGCATGACAAAGTTGCGGTATTGCCTGGTGAGGAACCAGTGAAGGATTCGTTCGGAACAGCCCTCGGAGATTCTATCTATAGCGCCTTCACTCTGCAGGAGGCTGCTAGGCTCGTTAATAGCACTGTTAAAGGCAAGAAGGGCCAATGGCAAAACGCGTTGGTTATGTGAGTGCCAACTTGTGTATGCTATCTTGATTCATCTGACCGCTTGATAGTGGGTTGGGCACAGGAACTTCTACATCAGCTCTTATTCGCCATGGAATCGATACAACTATCATTGAGATTGACCCTGCTGTTTATGAAGCCGCCAGGACCTACTTCGGCCTCCCTGACCCTGGTGAGGACAAGGTTCATCTCGAAGACGCGCGTGCATGGGTTGGACGACGCCGACAAGCCATCGAATCAGGGGATAACCTCCCTTTGTACGATATTGTGATCCATGACTGCTTTTCTGGAGGTGGTGTACCACAAGATATGTTCACAAAACAATTCTGGTATAACCTAAAGAAAATACTGGACCCAGAAGCAGTGGTCGTGGTCGTACGTTGATCACAACTTCTGCTGGCTCATACACTCAAATATTCGGTAGAATTTCGCAGGCATCGTGAAGTCTGAGGCGACAATGTTGGTCGTGAACACCCTCCTCGATGCATTCGGGCAATGTCGGGGTTTCCATGATGTTTTTGGCGATCTTCCCCAGGAGAAGTACGAGACAGAGTTCATCAATATAGCAAGTACTCTGTCACCCAGTTTCCGTGCCCTTCTCACATCATCTTACAGATCTTCTTTTGCACGCCGTCTAGCACACCGCTGACGTTCCGCAAGAGTCGTACCTCCGACTACCTGGGCTCGTACCTACGCCGACACGTTCTCTCATCTCTAGACACTCGAGAGGTTGACCTCAGCCTTGTCAGGGATCACGCAGGAGGCCATATTTTAACCGATACCAACAATCCATTGGGTCCACTCCAAGACAAGCAAGGGGCCCATCATTGGGAAGGTTGGCTAATTCTTCTGACAACCTTGGTGTATAGATCGAGCTGACACTGGCTTTGTAGTGATGCGGGAGGTGCTCCCCGACTACCACTGGGAAACGTATTGATACCCAGATTGCAATTACCTAGATGTACCATGTCCATTTGTATATAGCCCTGGGAGATAGTGGAATTAAGCGCCACACTCTTTAGTGTAATCCTGTATCCTAAAAGAGTAATCCAGGGCTTTGGCTTTACACGCTTTTGCATGCTGGCGCCTTGAACAAAGGCGAAGCACAATCCCTTCCATGTCTGAGCAGTTCCGTTCATCCCCCAGCAGTTCTTCTCCGCGACGCTCTCAGTATATATCACGCCCACACTGGCCCTGGGCAGCGGGCGCATATAGCCAACGAAGTTCTCAGTCGTCATTAGCCTCGACGTCGACCTCACACTCGACCCCGACCCCCTCAAGTGTCAGCAGCTGGGACACGAGGGTCTCCTTTGTCCCAAATTCCTTGCAATCGTCCAACTCTAGGAGTGGCACTCCCAAGGCTTCTGTATCAACGTTAGCGCCGGCCATGAACTTGCTGCCAGGTGAAACTACTCGACAATGGGCACTGACGGTATATTCTTTACTGCGCGTTTTGCATTATGGAGGCTTATCATTTCACAGGGCTTTGAATGGCTTGTGAAGGACGTGGCGAAGCTCAGAAACTTTGTCGAGGGCGTCCCTCTAACCGATGGACAAGTTGAGGCGACTGCTGACGATTTTGACTTGCTCAAGCAGTCACCAATGCTCGGAGACAACAAATACAAGTTGGAGATCGCCTTGACCTCTCCCTCTGATGACCCATCGAAAGCGTTCCTTTCATTGTACATCACGTCCTTGGTCATGGACTATGCTCATGGGGACTTCGAGTCGTCTGCCACGATGCTCGCTGCAATCAAGTGCCAAAGTGACGCCATCGGCACGCGGGGGGCAAGGCCAGAATGGGTTTGGGAGTTCTGGCAGAATGATTGGGTGTACCGCCAGGAAAGCGAAGTATGGGGTATGTGTATTTCATCTATTCAAATTATATCCAGATGCTCACGCCGTTGCACAGAGTGTCCTCTTCCCAACCTTTCTGAGTTGCTCGAGAACCCTCGAATTCGTGAGACGGATTCCTTTGTAATATGCGTACAAATACATTCTCCCAGTGGGCCCACGATACCTCAACAACCGTCAGTTTGCTATGTTCCAAAGGACCTCCTGGACGGCTTGGAGGGCTCCCTGGACAACCCGAGTATGTCCTACGCATATTGATCAACCCCATTGCAGCAGCTGACCACATATGCACAGATACAGGAGATGTTCGCTTTATCTGCCTAGAGCGCCTTCCTCCTGAAGATCTTACCTCTTCCGCATCTTCACTGACGCGGCTTGAATCATTGTCCTCAGCTTCGACTCCTTTCTCAACCCATACAACCGCACGAAAAAGAGTAATATACGCTCACTCCGATATCTTGATTCGTCGTTCAGAATATTTCGCGACCATGCTTTCATCTTCCTTTTCCGAGAACAGTACTTTACCTCCCGGGGAAAGGAAAATCCACACCATCGTTGTCGAAGAGGCTGATTTCGAAACGATTTACTGGCTGCTAAAGTATTGCTACGCTAATTGGCTTTCATTCAAACCCCAAGACGATCCGAGATCCGCTGTCGAAGGTGTTGGGGACGGGTGGAGCGTAAAGTGGCTCAGTTCCAGGGAGAACGAATGGGACTGGAAGACCTTCCACAAGTCTGGGCCCGTTGAAGATGCGGTCCACGACAACAGGAGCGCTGCCAGCGGCGAGAGCGTCGCGCCCGGTGGAGCCAGCAGATCCGAAAGTGGGTCTGCAGACCGTGGACACGGACCCTCAGCAAACCCCCAAAACTCGATGAGGGCTTCAACTAGCAAGCCTTTGACAGCGACCACGACCCCTGCCGGGTCGTCAAGGCAGCCTAACACGACTCCGAGACGTCCAAACGTCAATACAGCGTCGACCACATCACGGTCAAAGCCTGTACCCATCCCGGTGTCAACCTCGGGGTACTCTCCGGGTTCACATTATCCAGTTTCCCCGCGCCCTGCTCGAAATGCTCCAGATCCTCATCCCCATCCCACTCCTGCTCCTCCGCCTGCCTCTGCTCTTGCCATGTACCAGGTTGCCCATCGTTACTCGATGAGGAACCTTGCTTTGCTGGCTTTAGAACACATCATGTCAACATTAACACCAGAATCGTGTTTCGCGGTCTTATTGGCTAGTTACACTTGGGATGAATTACACACTCTAGTAGAGGTGAGTCTACGTTTTGGAGATTTCTCTGATCGCGCTGACAATTTGGTTGAAGGATTATGTGATAGATAAGTGGGACGAGGTATCGGTGTCCGAAGAATTCGAAAGATGTTGCGCAGAAGTAGCTGCTGGGGAGTACGTTTTCTTCAACACGGCTTCCAGCATCCGGATATTGAATTGGATTCTAGATGGGGCACCGATGGTGGAACAACGCTCATGTCCGTGTTCAGGCGATTGCGTGCACCGTCTGCTGCGACAACATAAATCGAATAATAAACAATATGTGGGGACGGTCAATAGTGTAAATAAATACGGTTCGTTCAACGTTGAGGATGGTTGTATGTTCGCGTCAGCAACTAGAGTCCTTGATCTCCCATTGACCGTAGATTTCGGCGAACCACCCCTGGTGCGTACCACTTAGTATGCTCGTTCCCTGGACTAATTATTTCACACATACCTTCCGCTTGCAGCCTCTGGGGCGGGCAAAACTCGTCCCTCTGACAACCGCCGGGGCGGTACTGCAGAGTGTATGCCAGTCTTCCCGGTCCTTAACGCCCGACATGCGAGACTGCACAAGCTATTGGAATTTTTCACACATCCGTCTTGAAGCCCATGGAAGTTGAGTACTCACCCTGATGCCCTTTGCAACGCATCCCTGCGGTGCGTGTTAGGACATGAATGGTATGGTCAACGGAGCGATTACTTCCCTTGTCCTCGAACTTCTGCCAGCGGGGCGAGCAGCCCTCCTCGTTCTCGACCCTCCAGTTCCCTATCACCCCTCCAAATGGCCACTAAGCCTGTCAATAGATGGCAGCGGAGTGTAATTGGCGTTCACCAACCTGGCTATCGCAGCGATCTGGCTTTGCGAAGATCTGACCGTGAATCTTCATGGGCATCTCCTCACAAGTTCTCTTCCAGTTGCTGAAAAATGGTAGGTTCGAAAGCTGTGCCGAGTATTCGCGAATTCCATACGACGAGCATTTCTTTGCTGGAGTGGGCGAGCCCCAATATATATTCAAGGCATCCCGGTGTTCCTCTGAATTTTCGGGTTTAGCAACGGTGGTCGAATTCTCAGCCGGGCGCGTTGAGGAAACGTCGTCGGACGAGTTGGGCCCCCTTGGCTGCACAACCATGGCTGACACTGGGCTGATATCCTTCATTAAGACCTGGCGAAACCACAAGGAAGAAAGATAAATGGGAAGTGTCATGAAAACAAGGCCGAGAATTGCGAGAAAAATCAAGGCCCCCTTTCCCCCTTTGTCTTCTTCCAAGCGGATCGTAATAAGGTTAGATTTTTCATTTGCATAGCTGACGATGATGCCTTTCAGCGCCATGTCCCAGAGAACAGCTGAGGGGTTAAAATTCTCACCTCGTTGCATAATTCGGCATATGGTACGTTCTCCCGCCGGCTCTGAGGAGGTATATACAATCAGTACTTTGGACGCTTTACGAAAGGACGTATCAACTCACCCTTTATCATTCGAATGGCTGGAATTCGATCCATGAAAGGCGTATGTTGATGGGCTTTCAGGTGAACTAGAAATCATGGGATCTCTGCCAATGAGGTCGATCACGCCCCGTAGGCAAGCAGCTCTTCACATACCTCGCGAACGACTTGCGAGGAGACAAAGGCATAATGCTCACACAGGGAGAGGCGAGGCTATCAGACTTGCTAGGCTAGTAGTACAAGTATAAGTACCCCTAAAATGCGGCAGCGTCGTGCGTTGCAGAGCGCGAGGAGCTCATGTTACGCTGCCCTTTGTTTCGAGTTCTCCTTGAGCCGCATTCCAAGGCGAGTCATGCCAAATAAAGAGCTCAGCGACGCTTGAGCAGGTCGAGAAGGCGTACACTTATTCGGCTGTCTTGAATGCAGAATGCATGTGTCTGGCGGCGGCCCGTAGAGAGTGCCTAAGCGATATCTATCACCGCATCCCAAGTTGGACAGTACCACGATGCCAGGTCCTGGGATGCAGATAACCTTGCCTTCAGCTATCAGTATTTCTCACCGTTTCTTCCTCAATGTTCACCTTCACCGTCAAATCCCTCGTCGTTGTTAGTAAAGGGGCGAGGCTACGGACACTCGCAACCGCCGCCGCCGCGGCGAACGGGAAAGCGTTCAGCATCCCTGTCATCGACTTCTCCAAGTTCAAGCAAGCACGGTCCGCTGCTGAGAAACAGGAGACAGCCGAGGAGATCGTCACTGCCTTCAAAGAGAGTGGATTTGTTTACCTCTCCAACCACGGCATTCCTCGAGGTAAAGTTCACGTCGTGGCAGGTCCTGCGTGTCTGGTCATTGACTCGCTGTACAACAGACACCGTCCAGAACGCGTTCCAAAAGGCATGCGCGTCTTTACCCCTTGTTTAATTTTCGCAAAACAGCCGTGTTAACGATCATCCTAGAGCAAGGAATTCTTTGCATTGCCACCGGAAATTAAGGTCGAAAGCCCATCCACAATATGTCAGAGGCATGCTAACGCCGGTCACCGATGTGTAGGACTCCCTTGCCTGGGAGGACCCTCGTGCCAACAGGGGCTATGTTCAAATTGGCCGTGAGCGCGTCACACAATCCAGCGACCCCGATGAAATCGCTGCTTTGAGGGAGAAGGCCCCAGATTATAAGGAGAGCATGGAGATTGGCCGTGACTGGGACTCGGAATGGAAGAATCAATGGCCAACGGAGAGCGACGCACCGCTGTATAAGCAAACTATGCTCGACTTCTTCCAGGTACGAAGGGTTTGCCTCGTAACTGGATAACGTCCGGTTTTCTCATCTTCGAGTTTCATAGACTTGCCACAACCTGCATGTGGACGTCATGCGATCCATCGCCCTTGGGTTGGATTTAGGCGAGCGGTTCTTCGATGACAAGATTAACGAACAGTGTCATAATCTCCGTCTGCTGTCGTATCCCCCCATCAAGTCGTCGTTACTAGAGGGAGATGGCCAGGCACGCGCTGGTGCTCACAGTGGTATGTGTGGCATCGAATCAGAAGGACACTCACTGACTGTTCCTCAGATTATGGGACCTTGACCCTGCTTTTCCAAGATTCGGTATGCCACTTTGACTCTCTCACACGCGCAAATAGGCTTAGAATATTCAGGTTGGGGGTTTAGAGGTGCAGAATCCACACACGAAATCATTCATTCCGGCAACTCCAATTGTAGGTTCGATCACTGTTTCGAAGCTCAACTCCGACTCATACCTTCTCCCAGCCTGGTACTATTGTCGTCAATATCGGTGATCTCTTATCCCGGTGGAGCAACGACGTGCTGAGGTCCACACTGCACAGAGTAGTTGCGCCGGCCGGAAAGCAGGTTAATGACAAGGAGAAAGTGACGCCTCACCGACAGTCTATCGCGTTTTTCTGCAACCCCAATTTTAGCGCTGAAGTCGCGTGCCTTCCGAACTGCGGTCCTCATGCAAAGTACCCACCAGTCAATACCGGAGATTACATCGTTGGACGTTTGACTGCAACATACTAGGTATAGGTCTGTTCCCTGTATGTCGGATAACCTGAACATGGCCAATGTGCTACGAGGCTACATGTCCGAATCCATGAATTTGAACTGGAAAGGTCGTTTCTCTGCATCAGACCAATGGCGAATATCCCAAGACGGACCTCTCATTGGTCCCTCCGGAACACCTGAGAGATAGGTCTTGTATTCCTTCCAAACTGGCGTCAAAGAAAGGGATGAAATCCTCTTATCCTCGCTGCAAACACTCCCTTTCATGTACCAGGGCTTTTCTCCCTTCTCCTTTGCCATTTCCTGGATGATCGAGGTCAACTCTTCCCTATCCTCCTCGTCAGTAATGGTTGCTAGCCATGATTCACGTTGCTTTTGCTCGAGTGCGAAGTCTGCATCTGTTTTATCCTTGAAAAGGCGTCGCGCTATTCCACGCGCCACCGAAGCGTAATCTGCATCATCGTCGCCGAGCGTCTCAGCGCAATCAACAATTGCGTGCAGCAAACTTTCCAGGCTTGGGAGCGAGGCCTGGTCCAACTTGTTGTCCTTCTTCAGACCACGAAGAACAGCCACTGCCAAAGCACCATAAACCTTTTGGGTAAGCTTCACGAGCCTTCCATCGTCACATTCTGTGAGGAGAGTTCCAGTGGACGCGATGAATATTATTGAATAACATTGACACGTTCTCGTGTCATTTGAGAGGAACTCACGCGTCCAATCGCCGAATAACGAGATGAAGACCGTCAACCCTTCGAGAATTGGGTACGCGTCATTCCAACTCTTCTTTGTCACTTTCGAGTGGAGGTTCTTCACCGTCGTCTCCACCAGGTCCAAGGTAGCGTACGGGAAAAAGTCTAAAGCTGGAGTGTGAGTCTATCGCCCAAACGACGCGCGACCGTCCATGACAGTGGGGAGACTTGCCGTTACAAATATACATGTCAAACGCGTCTGGGTCTCTACCTTCTGCCTTGACTCGAAGCTCTTCGGCAATGTCGCGTCCCTTTACTGTAATCATCATTTCTGGGCCCATGAATGTGTGGCCCGCGGGGATGACCTGACGCGAGGTTGACGCGTAGAGGTTAGTGGACCCATAGTCTGAAGGAGAGAATGAATGGGTGTTCTCGCACTGAGTTTTCTGGCATTATGGATCTATCACGACGCGGTTGGCAGAGCTGGCAATTAGTGGTTTCGAATAAAATGGGAGAGCCGGGGGCGGTTAGCTTAGAATTCTGATTTTATATTGATCAGGGTCGCCTTCAATGACAGACCCTCGATGTTCCGTCTCTTGGTAACCGTACGGCGAAGCTAGAGCTCAGTCGGGAAAGCAATCGTATTTACGACGAATTTCGCTCCCTTGAACAACAGGAGGAATTGCGTCAATATCGCAGAGAAATGGAAGGTCTCACTGCTCGTGTGCACCGTCAAGGCGCAGTTGAAAACAAACAAGTCGTTTAGGCCCGTCACTACCTTGGAGACTTACACACACACTCCCGAGTTTGGGGTGTTGGGTTTGTGGCATTCCAACTCTTCAGATCGATCTTGTACAAGTCGCCCGCCGAATTTCTTGATTATATGGAGAAATACTCCGAATCATGGGTAGGTACAGATGGGGGGCGAATACAAAGCGGAACTCAATATTACAGAGAGAGAGCGTAAGATGGTAGAATAAGATAGAGAAAAATCCACGCGAGACAAAAATTGAGACCAAAAGACGAAGAACAAATGCATTCCCCGGATTAATCTACACCTTTTTCCTGAGGAGAGCTAGGGTATGCTGTCCACCACAGCTAACTGACTCTGTATGCCAAGAGCCACCCTCCTTCTTCACAATTACGCGTGGTGTTCGCACTTCTTCTTCGTCTGGAATGCCAAGCTCGCTTTGGAGACCCTGCCCCCACGAGTACAGAGCGCCGCCTGCGGTAACGGCCGCACTGTTGTGGGTTCCACAGGATATCTGAACTATTGGGTCATGAGCATCGGGGAATGTGACCAATGCTGGTACCGTCACGAAGTCTGGATCGAAGCGGTCCTTGTAGGCCTGGTCTTCTTCAGCCAATCCCAGTTGTCCAGCATTACACCGTCCGACACCGTACACCTTGCCCGCCTCGGTCCGGAAAAGGGTGTGATGCGTGCCACCGATAATTTCGACAACGACATCACCGCCGAGCTCGTCCTTGCTGAGGCCGATGACCTTTTGAGGTGTTTGGACAATATCGTCCAACTTGGGAGTTGCATAACCAGTACCGGTTTGACCCATTGTGTTCAAACCCCAACCCCACACGTCACCCTTGTCATCGACCGCAAAAGAGTGATAGGCGCCAGCCCCTACGACGACTGCTTTTCTCGCTCGAGTGCCAAGGGTTACCTTCTCGGGGACCGTTCCGTTGATCTTGCGACGCTCAAGCACCTTTCGGCCCAGCTGGCCTTGTTCACTTGCACCCCAAGCGAAGACGTTGCCGTGAGTCGTCAGAACGAGCAGATGATTGCCGCCATTAGCTACGGAAACGACCTTCTCGCTATCCCCTGGTTTGTGATGCAGCTGCAATGCTGGGGCCACAGGCTTGTACTGATTTCTGAGACCGTCACAGAATCCTAGAGATCCTTCGTTGGCCTAGAATTTAAATCGGTTAGAACCGAGGGCTGGGCAATGATGACCAATACAGAGACTTACTCGGAATGAGCCCCATACTCGGAGTTCACCTTCGGAACTGACCGCGGCAGATATGCTGTCTCCTGCTGCAACATGTACAGTGCGGAAGTTGTCTTCAACGAGGGATTGCAAAGGATGTGGGTAGCTAGTGAGATCGTCCACGTCGAGGAATTGACCAGGTTTCTCGGGATCAGGGATGTTGGATGTCTCCCTTCCCAAAGCAGCGTCATCATTGACGCCGCATGTCCACACCTAGGAAGAAATGTTAGCGTGCGATACTCAACCACAGATATATGAGCATGACATACAGTCCCCTTCTCGTCTACAAGTAAAGTATGAAGACCACCGGCAATAGCGGTCTCAAGACCTGCGCCTTCGCCACCAAATTTGCCAGCAGCAATTTGTTCCTCGGCCCAGACGCTACGTTTTGGCTTTTGAACTTCGTGAAGGACATCTGGACCCATGCCGAACTGTCCAAAGTTGCCAGCACCCCAAGCAAAGAGGACAAGCCCTGGCCGCCCGTGTGGGGGAATTGATGGAAGTGGGTTAAAGTAAGGCTTGGTTTGAGGTTGGGGAACTGGTTTGGGTTTGGCGACTGGAGCAGCTGGCGCCTCATTCACAGGTGATAGCCTGCTAGGCTTTCTCCCGAGTACACGCCCGTTGGTGGCGGCTTTCGAGGCAGGCTTTGAAGGTGCCTTCTTGGATGCAGGCTTGGCGGCAGCGGCCTTCGAGGCAGGCTTCGCCCTCGACGGCCGGTGCGCTGCCTCTGCAGTGTCGGTGCTTTCCGACTTTGAGCTGGCGCGCGATCGCTTCGCAGGAGGTGCATCGGTCCTCTCTGGAGAGGCCGCACGCTTTGTAGCAGTTCCGTTGGCCTTGGCCTCTGTCTGTGGCTTTTTGGATGCAGGTTTGGCTGCAGGCACAGCATTCGAGGCCGGTTTCGATACAGGTTTCGCGGATGCGGCTCTCGAGCTGCGTCTTGGAGGCATAATTGTAGAATAGAAGGATTAAGCCTCGAATACGTGGCTTGGCCCAAGGAGCTCAAACTCGCTGGCGGGCAGATGGTGGAGTAGAGGAGAGGATGGTTGAACGTTGACTCGACAGCGCCTTGCTTGTTTTGCTGAAAAAGCCGTCGCCACCAAACGCTCACGTGACAGACGCGTTGTTTGGCTCTGCTCCCCCGCCGGGCCGCTTTTGACGGACCTGATGCAGCCATGCGGCCTTATCAGCTCCTCCTGACCATAAGAGCAAGCAATCATGGCTCTCAGCGCCAGCAAAAGGCTCCAAGCCGTCCGTAAATTCCTTCTGAATCCCTTATTTTGGTGCTCATAACCTGTCCTGCAGTTGAACGTGCGGCAGCGCTACACTGCATTCCCAAAGCTACTTCAAAGCCAGGGGTTCGTTTCGAATTTTGGGTCTTGAGTCCCACAATAACACAGATGCTGTTGTAGAGGGCCATCTAATGAATTCTCTGTCGACAACCCTGCCACTGGAGAGGCGCTGTGCAGGTAGCGTCCCTGTTTTTAGGGTGACCAACACCAATTGAATGTGCCAAAGCATCGCAGAACCGTCAGCTCTCGATGTCGAAGCCATCGTGAAGAACGCTCAGTCTGCCTTTGACTCTGGTGTCTGGTCGAAAGCCTCTGCCATTCACCGGTCCAAGACCTTGGCTAAGCTGGCCAGATCCTTGGAAGAAGAGCTACCAACTCTAGCGCAGATTGAGACTTTGCAAGTGGGGAGGACCATCCGAGAGATGAACGCACAGCTCGGGCGGCTGCCTGAATGGCTGTAGGCCTCCCTCTCTGGCCATACCACTCTGTTACATGCTGAATTCCGCACAGAGATTACTTTGCTGCCCTGCTGAGGACAGAGCAGGGTTATGTGGCCCCCACTCAAGGCCAGCTTTTGAACTACATCCAAAGAGTACCCTTGGGAGTCGTTGCACAGATCACTGTAAGCAAGTCCGTTCGCCTAGAGCTTATGTCCATACTCACGACATGACACTTAGCCTTTCAACCACCCTCTTCTAATTGCTGTCAAGAAGATTGCACCAGCACTAGCAGCCGGCAATTCTGTTATAGTAAAGCCTTCTGAAGTAAGCCCCGAACGCACTATCTTGAGTCACAATACTGAATAACGAGATATTGGACTATTCAGCTCGCTCCAATAACCGTATTGCGGTTTGCTGAACTTGCAGAAGAGGCTGGAGGTCAGTCCCAAGCAACAACATCCGGCCTCAGCCAATTTCTTGACCTCAAACAGTTCCCTCTGGCGTCCTTAGCGTCCTTCCTGGTGGCGCTGCTGTCGGAAAAGCTCTTGTGGAAAACCCTTTGATCAAGAAGGTTGACATCACTGTAGGTATCTCTCCGCGTTGTGACCGAGGCCCGCTCTGATGTGTGTATGTATTGCTCCAGGCAGGGACACAAGCAGGCCGCAGCATTGGAAGTATCGTCGGACGGAATCTCGCTTCTTTCACTGCAGAGCTTGGCGGAAAGGTTTGTCCATATCACGGCGCTGAAGAACCTTTGCTAAACCCCGGTCTCCAGGCTCCAATCATTGTCTTCAACGATGCCGACCTTGTCTCTGCGGTCAACGGAGTAGCGTTTGCATCTTTTGTGGCTTCCGGCCAAACGTGTGTCTCTGGTACGAGGATCATTGTGCAGGACAAGATATACGACGAGTTTCTCGCGGCCTTCCTCCTGAAAGTGGAGAACATCCGTGCCGGGATGGGGAACCGTGCGTACGCTTTTTGAATGCACTCTTCGGCCTTGCAACTCAACGAATGATATGTGCAGCACAAGAGCCGTCGAGCACCATGGGCACAGTCATCTCTCAAGCCCACTTGGATAGGATAGAACGTTCCGTGAAACGTACCAAAGGCAAAGTGGTAGCAGGCGGTGCACGGATGACCGGGTTATCAAGCTTGGATGGATTTGACTTCTCTCAAGGTGCCTTCTTCCCTCCAACTGTCGTGACGGATGTCCCTCTCGAGGACGAATTGTGGCGAGAAGAGATATTCGGACCTGTTGTCGTCGTACAAAGATTTTCGGTCAGTTTTTCACCTTCATCGCCGACCAAGAAGTCCCCCTCACGAAGCATACACAGGCGGATGCTGAGGGCGTCACTCTGGCCAACGATTGCAAATACGGCTTAGGTGCTGGAATCTGGACCTCTGACTTATCTCGAGGTCATCGTATTGCCGCAGAGATAGAAGCTGGTATCTGTTGGATTAATACCCACCATAGGAATGATCCTAGTTCACCGTGGTGAGTACATCGAGGAGGCATCTTTATCTTATCTAAAGGTCCTCTTGCAGGGGCGGTTTCAAGGAGAGTGGCATCGGCAGGGAAAACGGGATTGAAGCGCTTCACGCTTGTATGTTTTCACTGACTCTGTTTCATGACGTATTTCTCAGCCTTCTGGTAGATTCTCAAAGCAAGTCGATCGTCGTGAACACAGCTGCAACTGAACAGAGCAGGGTTAGCGACGATTGGTTTGATGTTGGCGGGCTGAATCGTAGGTATGGATAGGAGGCCAGGGAGTAGGTAACAATATAGCTGGAATTTATAGACATTGCTTTCTACCCTGCCGTTGTCTTGACAGCTTCGTGCCTTTCTGGTGTCTGCTGCTTTCCACAAATCAACTCAGTCAAAGTGGGCTCCAGGCCAATGTGATACATGCGTACCTCTCCAACTTCTACAGGTGGCTCGTCGATGAAGTCGGGAGCTTTGTTCAGATCCGCTAAATATGAAGGTCCCTCTTCTTCCACTTCCAAGGCTAGCGCGTCCAGTTCTACACAATGTGACCTTTGATGAGCAACATGGGACGGGTCAATTAACTGCATACATACCAGCTTCCAGATCCGCTTCGTCAAGTTCGTCTGGGACATCGTATGAGCGCCCTAGCGTCTCCTGGATCTCGTTTGCCCGTTCGAGCATGTCCTCCATGTCATAATGCATATCCTAACATGAGAGTGATCATCAGCAGTGCACTCAAGGATGAACAGGCTCTTACCTCGATCTTGTCAAGGTCGATCTTCCCGTACTGCTTCTTGATCTCTTTGTTCGCCTGGGTCATTGCATCCAGTGTGGCCATAGTGTTTCGCAGGTTGTCGGTCGCGATAGCCGTCGACTCCATATTAAACGTCTGTTGTGTTAGTTGGGCCACTTGTGCCTCGTACATCCGCTTCTGTTTGAGAGTCCGGAGTGCTCGTTGCTGAATAGCTTCCTAAGGATTGCGGTGTAAACCAGCGTCGAGAGTGTCGACGTAAGCCCCGGGTTCTGAAGCATCAAGACGGAGGGTGGTGTTCACCTTTCCAGGTCCATTCCGCAGTTTGCTCATCTGGTCTTTGTACTTTGCGAGCTCGGCGTCGAGTTTGCGGATCTTCACCTCTATCGATGCTGCTCGAGCATCTGTCTAATAGGCAGGTAACATGGATATCGAGCACCACGGCGAGACCCGTCGAAGACCAGAGCATGGCAGTTGTGGGCGAATCCCGTTCATTAATCACTGAATACGAGAGGTAAACGAGGGGACGAACGGATGCGATGGCATCTTGCAGGCTCGGCTTGGGGACTTTACTCGACGAGTTGCCGAAGAATCGATTCATGGTGGGGAGGGAGTACTAAGTAGCTGAGGGGATGATGGTGGGTAACGGTCAAGAGCGAGGGGACAACAACACTGAATGCGGATTGCGGACTGCGCGCCTATTACAGGCAGAATGACGCAGCTTGTCCCAGTCACATACTATGGTCACACCAAAATTCCTTCTTTCACCATTACAATACCAGTCGTCCCGAATGCACGATGAATATGATACATTTTTTACAAGAGGGCCCGTACTTCAACAGTGGGCCTTTTGCAACTCGACACTATGACAAGAATCCCCGTATCGCACCCCCAACATTAAGCAGATCGATCAAAAAAGTATCATGTCCCCAAACGCCCCCGAGCTCATAATAGCTAACATTCTCATTCCCACCCATCCTCAGAGCATCAGCCACCTCCCGCTGCTGCTCGACCGTGAACAAGATATCGCTCTGAACGCCCAGAACCAGTGTTGGGATCTGAGAAAGGGGTTTCAAGCCCTCTGCGAGGTCGTTGAGATGTGGAGGCGGGTTGACGGGTGGTGGGTGTGATTTCGAGTGCGAGGTTTTGTGAGGAAGGACGCTTTCGACCACAGAGTCTGGGTGAAATTCGGGTGTTGGATAAGAAGGGCTCAGTCTGAGTTCCTTGAGAGCTGGGGCTGTCATGTCGAAGAGATCCATGGCCTTTGAGACGTAGAGCAAGGAGTTGGCATCGTACTTTAGGCAAAATTGTTCACCCTACAACGAGCATGTAAAAAAGGGATGTATTGGTTGACGATGAAGACTACGCACCTGATGGTCGAGGTAGGTTTCGATGAGGAAATCCGGACAGAGTGCAGGTGTTCGTACGCCATTTCCAGCGTCGGTGGATAGCGGTGTAGGTCGAAGTTGTCGGCCAAATCGCAGATCCCACTCTGGACCCGAGCGATAGGTGATAGTCGCGATCTCTGCAAATGCCAACCTGTTCACAAATCGCGCGGGGATGAACTGGGAAGGGGTGACTTACGACGTGCGAGCTTCATCCCTGTGTGCGGAGGTACTCCGTCATAATAGAAACCATTGTTCCAATTGGGATCTGCCATCAACACTTGACAGTAGAAGTCAGCGTTGTCGGCGAGTCTTGGGGTTGGAAATTAGACGCACCACTTCGTTGTGCAAATCTCATCGCTACGGCCGAGGGGCTGCTCCGCGCTGTACCGCTGATGCTCACAATCTTGCCCACCCGCGATGGGAATAGCCAACCGGCTGCCAGACTCTGCATTGCCCCCATAGAACAACCAACACTTGCATAAAGCTTCTTGACACCGAGGTGATCCAGAAGGTGGAATTGGGCCTTGACCATGTCGAATATTGATACAACAGGAAAGCGAGTTGCCCAAGGCTTCCCGGTCTCGGGTTCGATCGATGAAGGACCCGTCGATCCGTAGCACCCTCCAATCACGTTGGTGCAGATAATGAAGTGGGTATTGGTGTCCAGGGGTTTGCCGGGCCCAATAAACTTCTCCCACCAACCAGGCGCTGGATTGAGCGGTGTGGATGCAGCATGGGACGAAGCCGAGAGACCAGTGTGGATGAGGATCACATTATCCTTTTGTGGCGAAAGAGTGCCCCAGGTTTCGTACGCGATATCAAAGGACGGAAGGGGCTTGGGATAGTACACCAAGGGAAATGGATTTGAGTGGTGATAGACGTGGTAGGTGGTCGGATTGGGCCTTGCGTAAGATGGCTCAGGTCCGGTGCCAGGCTCTTCGTCGCTCTCAGGATTCCTCCTGGAGGCGGTCAGCCTGGATTCTCGAGCCTTGTGGGCATCGACACAGGGAAAGTGTGGCTGACCAAGAGAGGAAGGACCGGTGGTGTCTGGCTGGGCACACGACGCAGCCGAAGCGCGAGCGGATGAGGTCACCGATGCGAACTGGGCTAGGCGGCTGAATGATGGTGATGGACGGGCCCTGAGCAGCGCTCTCGAGGCGGCGGAGAGCGACATGGTGGTGTGGAAGAAAGAGATATTTGGATACGGGACATGGCTGAACAAGCAAGAGGACGACTAAGACGGCGGCGGCGGCGTGCTGGAGACGTGACTGAGGACGGTGCGATGAGGGAAGATGGAGGAAAAATGGCGTGCTGAACCCTAATCCAGGGTCTTTCCCAATGTGGACCGCTATGCAAGCCCTAACCTTAGCCGTCGTCAGTGGGAGGCAATTTGAAATTCCTCAGAGGTACATAGCTTGCACCCGTCCACCAAGCTCGATATCCAATGCCCACAGCCATTCTCGCATGGACATCCAGCTCCACAATCCAGGCCTCGAACAGTCAGACAGCGTCTCCGAGCTCTCATCGCCCCCAGTGACCCCCAGCGCATCCCTCCAATCTCCCACCACCCCACGCGAACATTATTTCCCAAGGACATCTTCCACCCTGTCGTCCGCATCGTCAAAGAGACGGAGCATCGTGCGGCGCAGTATTACTGTGTTGGAGGGTCTTCCAAAGGAGGTGAGCACAGGCCCAACGGAACGTGTTCGTGCCTAACACGTGTATATCGTGCCCCCATAGTTCGCCTCTTTGATTCGCTCTCACAGCACCTCTCGTCGATACAGCTCCCAACTCCAGGTCTTTCCCTTTCTCCATATTTTCTCTCTTTGCGCCAGTTCTCAGTCTCGATTAGGGCCACGGCCAGAGCAACCGAGAATCGCGGCCGGTCCATGACAACACGCCCATGAACGACATCCAGCTCAGACCCTCGCTTGATATGAAGCTCCCTTGTTCGCATGCCGATGATGAGCGGCCTACGAGGATGACGAAATTCGAAAACAAGGTCGGTTGCTTTGTATGTTTACTGGCGACCACGTCCTGAATGCTGTTGTCCAGATTTACAGTTTCCTCACACGCTCACGATCGCGCTCAAGATCCAAACAGGACACCGAAGACTCGCCCAAAGCCTCCACCTCAAAATCTCGAGAACGTATGCACCCAGAAAACGGCGAGCACGGGAAGAGGCCAGCGTTACCACCCAAGCTGAAGGAAGCAAACGGCACTAAACCGATATCCCGCATACCATCCCGTCCAATCTCGTCCACAACAACCGCGACAAATTCAACAGTGACACCCACCCCCAAAGCACGCAGAAGACCCTCACCTGCGACCCCCGCTCAACCCCAGTCACACGAAAAGGATTCACCTTCGTCCCACCCGCCAACACCCAAGCCAACCGCAGCAAAGAAGAAGCTCCCGAACATCTTCAGTATCCCACTTACCAGCCTTCGACGGTCTTCAAGATCACGATCGAGGTCGCGCCCCAACACCCCTCAGCAATCTGCGGTGGATCTCCCTCCCCTGCCCCACGCTACGGATGAGAATGACCCGACTCCCAAGCCTCGCAAGTCGTACTCATCCTCGGCTCCCCGACCTCCAAGTCCGACTCCGATCCCCAAACTCAAAGCACCTGGTCCCGTCAAGCCGTCGATATCAGGGGGATCGACGTCGAATTCCCTCAAATTGAAGCTTTTTGCGGGTACGAAAGTTTTGTCTATTACCACTCTAGCGAGCTAACCATCAGTCAGGTCGAACAACGACTTCCGCTATCAGCTCCCCCCGCCATCCCTCTGCCGTCGCAGCCCCCAATGGGTCAGCGGATCCTAAATCATCTACAAGCTCAGCTGTAGTGTCGTCCCCTCTCAAATCCTCCTCATATAGGCGAAGCCTCAAACCGGAAGGCAAGTCGTCTGAAATCCCAACACCTTCTGTTACGGGCCCACTCCGTCCCAGTGCCGTGGTTCCCAACGGGAAGGCACCCGGTCCATCACCAAACCCTCCTCCATTACCGTCCAAACTCCCTTCCAAGATCCCGTCGACACCTCTCGCCCCATCATCAAAACCAGCGTCACCGGAAACAAAGTTACAGCCACCATCGAAAACAAGGCAGACGCATCACGTTGCTAAAAACCTCTCGTTGGACGCTAGTTACCGGTACCGTGGGGGAAACATGAGTAGCGTTGACGAAGAGGGTCGGCTTAGTCCGCAAATACCCAACTTGGCAACATCATCGTCTTTGAAAGGGAAATCGAGGGAAACGGATTCGTTCTCGCAACTGAGGGCGAGCGCGACCACCACGAAGATGAGTACTGCCGTACGGAGTGCGAGGCATGGGAGCTTCGATTTTGAGAGACCGGGGTGGGGAGCGACTATGATGCAGCGAACTGGGAGTAATGGCACGACCGTGACTGCGGGAAGTAATCATAGTGCTACTGCCAATAAAGATCGGTACCACGGGGAGAGAGACAGTGCATCCGGGCCTGGGCTTGCTGGCGTGGGCACGTTGCAGAAGGAGAAGTCTCTGAAACGGTTGAAAGATGTTGAGGAGGGGATCAAGGCGAGGGAACGGGCGAAGCGGTTGGAAGAGTACATCCAGAATGATAAGCTGCCCTCTGTCGGTCCCCATGGGTCGTCCTCGAATCACTCTGATCATGCCCAAGCTTCAACATCAACGAGTGGGACGGCGCATACCAACAAATCATCGAGCTGGGGCAAAGCTACGGGAAAGCGGACGTTAGCCGGGGGTCGAGCGGGTGGGGGAGTCACCCGCCTGATTGGTACGGCGCAACATGGCCTGTTCCACTTTGAGTCACCAGTGCCTTCGCCGACTCGTAGCTCTGCTGCAAGTGCGGCCACGGCCACAGAAACTAGACAGCACCATGGGCACGGAGGGAGAAGTGACAGGAGCTCTGATCAATCGACGAAAGACGAGAAAATAGCCAAGGCCAAAGATGGCGACAAAAAGGTGGTGGGAGGCACGAAAGGTGATAGGCCTCCTGTCCCTGTCCCTCCGGCGTCATGCATACCTCAGCGCACAGGGGGTCGTGGCCGGTCCCTGGATCTTGGACTGGGACTTGCATGGGCTCCGTCCAGAATGAAGGAAACGGCTCTGCTTCCGTCTTCAATGCTATTTAATCGATCTGCGAGTAATACTTCTAGCCTGGGGCGATCCACCTCTGGCTCGACTATGGCAAGGAGCGCATCGTCCTCGACGAACGGGCAAGAGAGCAGTCGGTCTAGGAGGATTCATATCCAAGATTCAGATCCGGAGGCTGAGAGGTCGAAGCTAGGGAAGGAGGTGGCTGACCTTTTCCGCACTGTTTTGGATGATAGAGGGTATAACACTTTTAAAAGCTGTACGTCCTTTTCCTTTGTCTTTTGACGGGCTCATTCACTGATTGGTTTGCTTGCATGCAACAGATGTCCGGCAATTTGACGCTCACGAGATACCATTTGATGGGCCTTCAGGCATTGTGGAGCGAGTTGAACGTCTACTCAAGAATGCTCCGAACGTTGGTCAGGATAATCGCGCTATTTTGGATAAGTTCGTTCGTATCATTCTGCAAAATGCATAGCAGGCGGCACCACCGTCCTGTCTATCAGGTCCCCTTCGTGTTCCTTCCTATCTTTCAATTTGTTTTTGGCGTTCTAATGGTTACCCATCTCTATACTATACCATACCATCATCTACATCTACTTGGATCTCCTGGTTTTTCTCCTTCTCTTTCCTTAGATCTCATCTTCTCTTTTTTGCATTCATGGTTTCACGCAAATTCACTTATTCAATGACTTATTGTATGAAATTCAACGACTCTATGTCCTGTCACTGTTCTACCTTAATGCTTGCTCATGCCTTTCGGTCCCATGATTTGCTAGTACTTTTACTCTAGTCCCTCTACGCTTTATCACGTCTTTGTAGTAGATGCTGTCATGCTTGTTGTGTATGCTTTAGTTGGTCCTTTGTATCGTTTAATGTCTTGCATGAATTGGAATTGGTTCGATAAAACGGGGTTATATTATGATACAATGGTGTAAGAACGGGAAGATGCAAATGGATTGACGCCCTGGTCGATGATCATGTCGCCGGCCGCAAAGCGCGTAGGCGCTCAGCGAGCTTATCGTCCTCATCCTTGAGACCAGTAGGTGGAGTCACTTCCGCGGTAGGCAGTTGCTGAGCGTCTAGATCCTGCTTGAGCTGGATGTTCGCCTCTTCGGCAGTCTCTCGAAGGAGTTGTTCGACCTGGTCCTGTGGAGTAGAGACTGCAGTAGTAGCAGACATGGTATCCTCCATGATCGAGGTCTGGACGTCCAGGTCGGTGAATTGGCTCTCGAATTTGTCCATAATCAAGGTAATCTAGGGGGCCCCTTGCTGGTTAAGGTATGAATAGAGTGAGATAACAAGGAAGCGCACCCGCTCGAGGTTCATGGTTTCCATAGCTTTGTCCATCCCTTTCACCACTGTCGCCATGTTTCCTGTTACCTGCCGCATTGTTACTGCGGTTTCGACACGGCTTGCGACTGCATCTATTCTACTTCCGAGGCGGAGGAGATTTAGGGCCTCGGACTTCTTCCGAATGGCGTTGGATGCGTATATCCGGGCTCCGTCGTTGTTGCCCTGGAGGAGAGCCTGGGGACGGTCAGAATCAGGGGTCGTTCAACCAGAAGGTTGCAGTAGATCCACCTTCTTTAGCCTAGCCTTCTCAGCGGACTCGTCTTTCTGCGCTTTCTTTGCCTGGCGGTTGAGGGATTTGGCAGTGAACTAGATGACCTCATTGAGTTCTGCTTATGCTTTGATCGCAGAGGGCGCACCTTGAGCTGGAAGAGGGTCTCTGGTCGACGTCAGCCATGTTTCTGAGCAAATATGTCGAAGACTCACTCTCGAGATTGCTCATGGTGGATGGGACTGAAAAGCGGATTGCTGCTGGTGAGCGGTGCCGCAGCCGAGGTATATCTGCACCGCCACCAGACAAGGTGACCTGACGCCACGTGGGCTCGACGCGACAAGACTTTCGAGTTTGATGATCGTCACCGTTTCTCATTTCATGTTCTCTTCAGCAAGGTCTCCATGGGATTGTTGTATTATATCAGGTACGCCCTCATTCACTCCTCGAGCTCAGTATATACTTACATATGGGCCCAGTTACCTTGCGATTGTTGCTGCTTTCGCCTTCGTCACGCTCTCTCTAGCAAGCGGGCTGCTTTATGTTTCGGAGCTGATTGAAGAACACTCACGACTGGCCAAGAGTATTGGCCAACGGACCATTTATGTGAGTCGAGTCGCTCTCTGCTCACAGGCAGCTCCTGAAATAGTGTGCTTCAGGCTATCATAGCTCTCCATGTCCTCCTTTATTTTACAGATAGTCTTCCTTTCCTCCAGACTGGCTTCTCCATCCTCTGCCATCTCGTCTACCTCCAAAACTTCTCCAACACATGGCCTCTGATTGAACTGACTTCAATCCCCTTCGTCTCCTCATGCCTCCTCGTAGTTACGGACCACTTCATCTGGTTCTATCATTTTGCACGCCTCACGAACGAGGCAAGGAGATTAAAATCGTATAGGGTCCTCACAGACGTGCCAGGTTTCACCGAAATCGCGGCGTTTTTTGGTCTCTGCGTCTGGCTTGCACCCCTCTTCCTCTTCCTCAGCTTGAGCGCGAATGACAATGCTCTTCCTACTTCCTCAAGTGAGTATGATATGTTTGTATCCGAACTTCTTCTAACTCAGTGTCTGTATGGCAGACGACCCTCCTGCATCGCCCCTTAGCGCACCGAGGCATCCAGTCCAGTCTGGCAGGGTATCCTTGATACGGTCCTTCTTTTCCTTACTCTCCTTCGATACACTTCCCAAATTCAAACCAACGCGAAAGGATACTTCGGAAGGTATCCTTGCTCCTCGGTCACCCCTTCCACCTCCTCGCCCACTGTCTCCCGTACCAGTTCGGTCTCTTTCGCCTGCGCCCTATTCTGGTGCACCTCCACGATCGCCCTTATCTAGGGCTCAAGAAATTGAAGTGGGCCATGCGCACCTCTCTCCGAGTACGAATTTCAGCCTTCGTACTCCACCAAGGCGTTCGACAGTTGAACATCCTGGCCTTCGACGCTCTGCAACAGGTGATGGCTCTGGTTTAGGCCTGGGACTTAGAAGGACTTCGAGCTTCATATCCGATGAACAATAGCCACTTTTGTAATTACGATAGTATGTATTCATGTCTGCGGGAGTAATTATAGTGACCCTGCAGGCATATGTCATGTCTGTGGCGGTGAACCAAAATGGGTCACCAGCTCTTCTACCTTGACTGAAACCACATTCTTCCACAACACCGATCCCCCAATTCTTGCAGAGCTCTGAGCACTCTCTTCTCTCGTATATGGGCGATTGAATAATAGGCTCATACGACAACCGCTTTGATGTACCTATACCTCTCCAATGCGCCAAGGACTCTCTACTTGATCACTGACATCCACGATGAGAAGAATGGCAGACCACGGCGTGCTCTAGTGTTCCGAGCGGCTGAAGGGAGCAACCAGGCCATCGTCGAATTTCTGCGAGCGGACGAGGTGGATTCGACCAACCTCATTCGCTTGACGAGTCGAATAGTCAAGGGTTGTCTGGGACTAATTGCCGTTGAACAAGGTGTGTCAGAACAAGCTCATCGTGATCCCGTCGGGCTACTCTGAGCTTTCCACCAACAGAAATCTTCCTGGCCGTCGTAACCAGTGCCACAGAAGTCGGAAATACACGACCCTCTGGTTCCCAACCCGAGTCCATTGCCAAAATTCATGAAGTTTCATTCTTCAGCTTGTCGACCTCAACCTGGGACGATTTATCCGCAGCAACCGATGGCCTCCTCGGTCCAGAAATCATAGACAACAGTTTCAGAGACGGCTCTCAGGCTCAGGTGCTCGAACATCCGTGCACGCCTTTGACCAGGATCATATCGACCGGATCCTTCTATTACGCATACGATACCCCCTGGGACATCTCATCACGCCTATCCGTGCGGTTAGCGCGAGCTACTCGAGAACCTTTCTCTGCTAGAGATATCGGGACGTTTGACGAAAGATTCGTTTGGAACGAATATATCATTCGGAGTCTTCTCGATTTCAGGAGCCGGTTGGACGAAGATGAGAGAGTGGATCTGGATCGGTGCCAGTTCCTTGTACGCCGTTCAACGACGCATTTGCACAGAAGGCTGATCCCTTCATCTTCAGATTCTTGCCATCCAAGGATACGTTGGTGTTTTTACGATGGGTCTACCCGCACCTCCCACGAATGGCACACCTGCTGTCGCGACCCTCGCGTTAGTATCGAGGCTCGGGTGGAAGCGAGCTGGCACGAGGTTCAATACACGTGGTGTCGACGACGATGGAAATACAGCCAACTTTGTGGAGGTGCGGATTCATTCATTCCCTCTTTTTGTACATACGAAACCGAAATACCTGACTACTCGAACTGTTAGACTGAAACCATCTTCAGCACTGACCAGCATTGTGTCAGCTATGTACAAGTACGCGGAAGCGTCCCATGTGTGTCTTCTTCTCATCTCTAGAAGGATTCTGTTTACAAGCATGGCTCCTTGCAGTATTTTGGGAGCAGCAGGGCTTGCAAACATTCGGACAAAAAATCCAAATCACACGCCCGCATGCCTCGCAGCCTGCGTTCGAACGCCATTTACTACAACTCATGGAAGAATACGGCGCTATCCATGCGGTCAACCTCCTCGGTCAAAAGGAAAACGAAGCTTCGTTGACGAATGCATATGCACACCACCTGACACGGGCCAGACATGCACTCGGCGATGACCTTGGGATTACCCATTTCGACTTTCACAATCAGGTCAGAATTGGGGGACATGACAGCGTCATGCGGGAATTGGTGTACGTCCCTTTCCCCTCTGAGAAGTGCGACGTTTGACTGTCTCTCAGCCGGATAGAGAGTATCAAGGATCATATAGACCGCTTTGGATTCACGATGTGCGATGCAGACACTGACGAGATCGTCACTGAACAGAAAGGGATTTTTAGGACCAACTGTCTTGATTGGTGGGTCGTCTCTGAGGTCTGCGCCATCTGCTGGCTCTCATTTCAAACGCCTAGCCTGGATCGAACGAACTTTGTGCAAGATATTTTGTCGCGTACCACTCTGGACGAGTATTTGAGCCTCGTAAGAAGAGAATGGCGAGTGTCGAACACCCTGTGGAACCACCATAGGGAACTGTGGGCTGAGAATGGAGATGCTCTGTCGAAACTGTATGCGGGGACTGGGGCACTCAATACAAGTTACACACGAAGTGGCAAGCGTACATTGGCTGGTAATTCGAAGCAACTCCCGCTTGCAATTCCTGCTCATATCGTGGAATTCTAGGCATGCTTTCTGATGCGACGAAGAGCGTGTCTCGAGCGTACATCAACAATTTCCAGGATAAGGAGAAACAAGTTGCAATCGACATGTTCTTGGTGCGTTCATCGCAACCTCTCTTCCCACCAGATTTCCGCTGAATCGGCTTAGGGCAATCTCAGTAACCAGCGTCAAGTGACGATCTTTGATCCGATCCATGATTCTGTGCGCGCAGCTCTGGAGCAGAGGTGGGTAACTTGGTCGATGTCCGCCGACTGTGATTCAATCTCTTTCAGGTTACCTGAATATTCCACGACAAAACAGTGTACTTTCCTCATTGGCACATGGAACGTGAACGGCCGGGTACGTTTCTGACTGCAGGTACCTCCGTCCTTTTTGAGCCAGTCTAACCTAGGTATGGTAGCCGCCCACGGGCGAATCGCTTCATGAGTGGTTGTTCCCTCCGCAAAGTGCGTAGACATCTTAATTTAATTGGTCTAGGCCTAACTTTGTGGCGTTATACAGGCTCTGTCGAGTGCGTTTCATGTCTTTTTTGAGTGTGCACCGGTGACACAACCGCTTTTAGGCCAGATATGTTTGTATTAGGATTCCAAGAAATTGTTCCTTTAACCGCCCAGCAGATCGTACAAACTGATCCAGAAAAACGGTAGGGGCTCTACCCAGATTTTTGCTCCATTCAGCCCTCAAATCTTGGTTTTGAATCTAGGCTGGCTTGGGAAAGAAAGCTATTGGATACTTTGGAGCGGCGTCCTCACAAGAAAGCCAATTACGTGCTGCTTAGGAGCGAGCAAGTGCGTGATGAGTATGATCTTACTAATTCGAACTGTATTGACCTATACGTAGCTTGTTGGAACAGCGCTGATTATCCTCGTGAAATCCGAACTCACCGCTGTAATTCGTAATGTAGAGGCTACAACCCGCAAGGTATGCAGCGGAGGTCCGTCTGGCTCGCTCCACGCTCAAGCTAATATTGGCTGTACACAGACGGGACTTCGTGGAATGTCCGGAAACAAGGGTGCTGTTGGTATTCGGCTCGAGTATCACGATACCAGCTTCTGCTTCCTCACTTGCCATCTTGCGGCGGGACATGCCAACGTTGAGGAACGCCATGCTGACTACCGCACCATCGCTGAAAATCTGCATTTTTTGCGAGGAAAAACTATACAGAGCCATCAGTAGGCTTTTGTCGCCTTGTTCCCATTTATTTGGCTCTGACGCTAGGTAGGAACATTATCTGGCTAGGAGACTTAAACTATCGGATAGATATGGACTACTATACCGTGAAGTCATTAGCCGAGCAAGACGACTTCGATACTCTCTTGGCTGCTGACCAGGTATGCAACCAGAGACCCCCTGCCAATCAACTCCTTTGACACGGCTCCGTGTATCCCCTAGCTACAACAAGCTATGGACAGCAGGCAGGCGTTCTTTGGCTACGAAGAGGGTCCTGTACTCTTTCGACCGACCTACCGCTACGACTATGGAACGAACACTTACGATACTAGCGAAAAGATGCGCATACCTGCTTGGACTGGTAGGCGACTTTTATTTGGTTTTCGTTGCAGATTTCTTGAGCCTTGTGACAGACAGGATATTATATCGCGGCGGCCAACTCGACCTTGCAGTGTACTCACGCGCAGAGCTGATGGGTTCGGACCATAAACCTGGTAAGGCGACCTTTTTTACAGCTTCCTCAAGTTATTGACGGTCGCCGATGTAGTATTTGGCATCTTCCGAGCAGAGGTTCGCATTATAGATCCAGTGAAGAAAGCTATGGTGTCTCGCATGTTGCTCGAAAGCGTGGTGTCGACAGAGCCAGGAGAATTGCTGGCAGACAAACTCAAGGAGATGACTCTTCCAAAAACAGTAGGAGACTGTAAGAAGACGTTTTCAACCCTTTTTAACTTGAACTCACCTCTTGTCTACTAGTACCCCCTCCGAGTACAGACGATGCCGCATGGTGGAATCACCCAGGTACATAACGATTCACTCCTACTCGAGTCTCCGTCCAAGCGCTCACCATAGAAGTAGATCATCATGACGGAGTAGTCTCATTGGTCGAGTTCCCAGACTTGGACACTCTGAAGAAGGGAAACCCTTTCAACTCGCCTTACGATTCACCGCTTTCAGCCTCCTCACCAACAACATCGGATGAAGAGCTTTACACCGATGCATTAACCTTGCAAACTCCCATCACTCCGACGCCACAATCAGCGAGGCGCCCGCCTCCTCCACCGCCTGCACGACCGATAGCGGCCTCCGAGAACAATTCGGAAAATGGCCATGTTCCATAAATATTCATGCTGGAGCGAGAAATCCATCGCAGGGTTGGTGCGAATAGGATGGAAGTACAATAGAGGCCATATGTACAGAGAATAGACAGTTCAAATGATGCCTTGCTTTTTCAAGTCCTCGTAAGTCTTCCTGTTATAGACATTGCCTTCGTCGTCCTCGAGCTCCTCCATTGTCTCCTGCTCGAAAATTTCATTGCGACCTTCTTGCTTCAGTTTATCAGCCACTGTTCCGATTTCAGATGTTAGGCAAAATTCACGCTCCAGGGTCATAGGCTAGTGGTACTCACGAGCAAGGGCGTCTTCTATTCGGGTGATCTCATGGAAGTGTTTTGTATTGGGTAGGCCTAGAGCCCGCATTCCAAATGCATGTCGAGATTCCTTGGATACCGATGAGCTTTGATCAGGTAAAACCCTGAGGATATCACTCACTTGAAAATGGCGGTCAAAGTTTTTTCTAGGAAAGAATGTTGAATACCGTTTGCAATGCTGTTGAATCTAGACGAAAACATACCTTCCCATATAGACGTGGTCTGAACAGATCTCGCATTTGTATTCGACACCCAAGCCGTGGAGCTTGTACAGCCAATAAGGGATGGGCTTCCCGTCCCATCCCAATGGAAGTTTGAGGGGATTGTAGATTCTCTCCTCTTCATCTTCATCTTCCTCCGCCGTACCCTCTGTGTTTGCTGGAGCCGGCGGAGGTTGAGCTTTTTCCGTTAGTTCTTGCTCACGCTCCCTGGCCGTCAAAGAGAATTTTCGTTCGACGTTTGATTTGGTCTCATTGAGCACAGGTGCAAGAGTTAGCAGAAGAGACGTGGTAAGATGGGTGTAGTAGGCAGAATTGAGGAGTCGGTTGGACGCTGAAGAGGTATGCGATGACGAATTTGTCTGCGTTTCAGGTGCACCCTTCCCATTAGGGTTTACTGGAGGTGCGTCAGATGTCGCCTGTTTCTGAGAAGCTTTTATGTGCTTCTTGGATGTGAGGTGGGCATCATACACTGTTTGCTTCGAATAATGCTTTTGACCTGGAAATAAGCAGCGGTGAGATATGGGTAAATTCATACAGAACGTAGGCTCACATGCAGCACACCATATTCCAGCCCCTCCATTTGCGTCCGTTTTCGGCTTGTCGGCCTCCCATCCGGAAATTTCATTTGTATCCCATTTCTTCTTGAATTCTTCGTCGGCACGTTGTTGCTCGGATTCAACATCGTGCAGAGGCTGCGACCTCTTGACGAATGAGAGGAGATATGCATGCAGTTCCCTGATGTAACTAGAGAATAAACCGTGAGCACCTCGTGTGTCGGGTGTGGAATGGAACGACCGACTTCTCATAGTCCTTGGTAAAGCGCGCTTCTTTGGACAAATCTGAATGCACAGGTTGACTCTGTGCAGCGATCAATAAATCAAGGTATTGTAGATAAGTTGGTCTCTTTCCGAGATTTTTGATATTGCTGAAGGCAGTATGGTTGGAATAGAGGTCGAGGTACCGCCCGTAAGATTCCTCGCCGGAAAACAAAAGGGCGATAGCTAATAAACGTTCAGAATAGATCCGTCGTAGAAACAGATGAGTACGCACGGTCTTCTTCTTCATAGTCTTCTTCCTCTGGTCCCAGTTCGTCGAGAAAAGACGCGAGCTCCAACTGGAATCCGCCGCCTGGGGTGGTATCAGGGTACTTGCTGTGGTGCTCCTGGATTTTGACCAACCGGGAATAAAACTCTGAAAGGTCATTTGCCTTTCCCTGTGCAGACAGGGCCTCCGACTCTGCATTCCTGGCAGACTCGTCCTCATATGAAGTGTGCAACGCGGTAACGCGGGCTGTTATGCGGGAGAGGATTTGGAAGGCCTTGTGGTCATTCTGGAGGTTTGTCTCGTGGTCGAGCGATGGCCGTGAGAGGACGGTGTAGAGAGCCCTATTGAAGTGCTCGATTTCTTCGTGGGTTTGGCGCTGGACTTCGAGGACAGAATCCATGATGGAGGCGGATGAGTTGAGTGACGGCGCCGTCTGAGTCTTTGCCAGGCCACTGCTAATTTTCAAACTCCGCATCTTCCCAACCACCACCATCGTCGCTGTCCACAATGTCTGGTATCAACCCAGGAGACGATGTAGGCTCATATTTCTTTTGCTCATCCCCGCTCGCTCACCATCCCCTAGAAACTAGTGTTCGAGTCGTCCGAGGCCATCTCGACAGTCGGTACCTTCGACGACCTTGGCCTCAAGGAAGACTTGGTGCGCGGAATCTACGCCTACAGTATGTGACGCGGCACACTCCATATGCTCTCTGTCACCTAATTCCAATCCTAGACTTTGAAAAGCCCTCCGCCATCCAGCAGCGTGCTATTCTCCCGATCACCCAGGGCCGAGATGTCATTGCTCAAGCTCAGTCAGGAACTGGAAAAACAGCAACATTCTCCATCTCAATACTGCAGTCTATTGACGTTACCGTCCGCGAAACCCAGGCCCTCGTCCTCTCTCCTACCCGTGAACTTGCTACGCAAATCCAATCCGTCATCCTTGCCTTGGGGGACTACATGAACGTCCAATGTCATGCCTGCATCGGCGGGACCTCGATTGGAGAAGACATTCGAAAATTGGAGTACGGCCAGCACGTAGTCTCTGGAACTCCGGGTCGCGTATTCGACATGATTCGAAGACGGAGTCTGCGAACAAGGAATATCAAAATGCTGGTCCTTGACGAGGCGGATGAATTGTTGAACAAGGGGTTCAAGGACCAGATCTACGATGTTTACCGGTACCTTCCCCCTGCCACTCAGGTCGTTCTTCTGAGCGCTACGTTGCCGTACGATGTCTTGGAGATGACCACCAAATTTATGACCGACCCCATTCGAATCTTGGTCAAGCGTGACGAATTGACACTCGAGGGCATCAAACAATTCTTCGTCGCCGTTGAGAAGGAAGAATGGAAGTTCGATACCCTATGTGATCTGTACGACACCCTTACTATTACTCAGGCCGTGATCTTCTGCAACACTCGGCGAAAGGTGCGTCCAGATTTCAATTGAATTGGGAGCTGCGCGCTAATCCGTATTTTTCCATGCAGGTTGACTGGTTAACGGAAAAAATGCGCGCCTCCAATTTCACCGTGTCCTCGATGCATGGAGAAATGGTCCAGAAAGAACGAGATGCCATTATGGCCGAGTTCCGCAGCGGCACTTCGTAGGTGTTCTCCCGCTGCCGGCTAGAATCACACTCATCGTTCCCTTAGTCGTGTCCTCATTACCACCGACGTGTGGGCGCGAGGAATAGATGTGCAGCAGGTGTCCCTCGTCATCAATTACGATCTTCCTGCGTACGCTATCTCGTCTTCTCGATCTTCGGTGATCTAACCTCGGGTTGCAGGAATCGTGAAAACTACATCCATAGGATTGGTCGTTCAGGCCGCTTCGGACGAAAGGGTGTCGCTATCAATGTACGGACGAAATAATCTCTTTTTTGCACGCTGTATTCATATCCGTTCCAGTTCGTAACGGTAGAAGATGTTCGCATTCTGCGGGACATCGGTAGGTATTTTTCATCGGTTGATTTCTGAATTGCGTACTAACTATGGTTCCAGAACAATTCTACGGTACCCAGATCGTAAGTGTATCTATTTTTTTTTCATGAAACGCTTGCTGAAGCTCTTCTCAGGACGAAATGCCCGTCAATGCCGCTGAACTCATCTAACGTTATGTTTTCTGGTTGTGTTCACCGCAATTGACTCCGTGTAAAATCGCTGACGCATGTCTGTTTTTCTCGTCCCTCCTTCGTGTATTCTAGTCTACTGCACCCGTCTATTTGAGAAATTTGCCATAGATCCCATTCCAGCAACGTAACAAGCTTGAGGGCTCTTGTTTCAGTGCCAACGCGTTCACGCGCACATGGCGCGAACTAGGCGCCCTATCATTTTCGGATTGTTGCATGTAAAGAGGGTTCGTTCAGTTTTGTCAATGTTTCAGGCTGACAGGATTAGCATACAAAATTCACTGGTACGAGGCACCTGAGCATTAATTTCCGAAATCATGATTCACCACAACATAGATCAGCCCTGAAGTCACCGCCGAGTCATTATGATGCATCTTCAAAAGAGAGCTATGCCGGTAGTCCCATCGGGTACACACACGCCTCAGCAAAATAATGCCCTGAAGGCAAACTTCTGTTGCAGTTTGCATATGGATGATAGGCAGCCCAGCAAGGCCTCCTCTGGCCTCCTCCGGCCAACATTCAGCGACATGACCCGTCGGGATCGCCATGTGTTGAAATTCTCAAGAACCCAGTGGATTCTTTGAACTGCAAAGTAACAACACATCGGTTGCAGTCGGTTACAAACTCAAACTCAAACTTACCGCTTTCATATCTTTTTCATATGCGGCTCCAAGGGGAGCCAAGGGGACAGTTGCGGGAGATTGCAGGGCAACATGCGCCCTGGCGACGAGCGTCTAGACGGACCTCCGATAGTCGCCAATGATGATCATAGCTATTCAGAGTGCCTTCTGCGGTATGTAAATGCCTTGTTTTCATCCGGGGCAACTCTACAGCAAAGTAGTCGCCGGCCACGTTGTCCTTGATCTTTGGGTGAGGGGCAGCAGTTTAGGCCCGAAGGCATACCCCGCGCATATGGAGTGGCGCGACACGGGATTCCAGAATCTAAAGATTTGTTGCCGTAGGACCACCCCAATCTCTTGTGTCACACGCAGAAGACGTGTGACAAGCCTCTGGAAGAAGGTTCGACCATGTTGTGTCAAGAAAAATTCGGAGGTCGCAGAAGAACCAGAGATGCTGAAGCAATACCTCAAGGGCCTCAACATCGATGTGAGTTTCGGTACAGATAGTAGCGCTGTAAGAGGGGGTCGGAACAAATAACTGTACGCACTGGTTCCCCCCGGTCATGACAACCTCTGACGAGTTACAGCTTTCGGGGGACAATCAGCTCGAGCTCGCTAAATACGAAGCGTCTTCGAGTCTCGACTGAACACCCGAGCCCGAAGTAAACTCTTGAGTTTCGAATTGAATGCCGTAAAGTTTCCTACGTCGTCGATATTTTATCGGCCAAACCCTATAATACACAAGCCACGCCGCCACTTTGACCGAGGAAAATCCCAGTCTTCGCTCCAAATGTGACCTTGTTTGAACTTTGAAGCAACACAAGCGGTTTCTAGGAGCAAGGTCTAGGGGAGGCAGGGGGATCTTCAGTGCTAGTTGTCAGGGGCCGAGGCCTGAATGTCGAAAAGTTTAGGAATCGTGGGCAGTAGCAATGAGAGGGTGGCCCATATGTGGTAAGAACGAGGTGAGTTTGTGATGATGAGCATCTCGGCATCGGACATATCACCCGCGAAGCCCTGTGCTTTCTATACGACAGCGTCAAAAGATAAGTCTATGGGAAAGTTTAGGCAACTGCCAGCCTTATTAAATACACAGTCTTCGAGCCACGAGGGATTGTTATTGCCTCCTTCGAGGGAGGCTTTGTAAAAGGGGAAATATTTTCCTGAAACAGCGGACAACCTAAGATTTGCGCATCGGTCTGGCCGCCGGCGTCGAGGTCAGCCTAGCAATGACCTGTACACCAAGCAACTCAAAACTGGCGGGGGTACACATCTCCATTCCCTGGGATGGCTTGAATTTTTGAAGCTATACCTATACCTACGCGGTAGCAATACATGAGAGCCAAAAACTCCGAACATGTGGCGCACTTCTTAGCACTGACCTCGAACACTAATAAGTCTGCAAACGGCTTATGTCAAATGTCAGAGAAGGAGCACCATTGCATTGGTATTTCCAATTCAAGCGTCCAATACGCTGATCAATAGATATTTTTGATTATGGGATTGTAGGAAATTCCCGGGATTCGAACCCTTCATAGGTAGTGTGCTCCTCCGGCTCGGGTACTTTTGCTGAGCATGGCTAGGCATACCTCGCTATTTAATTGCCATGAATGCTTCCGCATTCTCTCGTATGTAACGTGGTATCGACAAACAAGTAAGCTTCCCAGATTACCGTGTTACCGATCTGGACAGAACAAGGTTATCGTTCCTCTCAAGCATAAAATTCCGCTATCTACTTGAGCTTTGCCGATTTGGATCTCAGGCAAATTCGAGCTCCCAACGCAGTGCAGACCCTCGATCCAGATGGCCTTCATGGGACCGTCTTAGGGAATGTGTAGGGTCCTGCACGGCCGAGTAGTTTCCGATCTGGTGGCTCTCCCTCTGGTGAGATACCGAATCCTGCATGACGTCTTGTACACACGAGAAAACGCTAAGTCATGCGGTGCTTCTAGTACATGAAATTCTATAAAAGCCACCCTCCTATCCTCCTGAATTTCCAACATCACTCGCTCTCCGGTTTTCTATAAATCACCATCTATCACTCTCTCCCTCAGGACTCTAGCAGCATGTGTTATTACCGTCGGTAAGCGGACAATGCAGCCCTTATCACCACTCACTGACAAGCTTTCGATCACCTTTCGACCATTGAATAGAGTTCGAAACGTCTACAAACAGTGAGCCCCTCTTTAGTGAAGCTGCCTCCTAACCGCATTAACCCATGATCAGCTGCGGACATGGCATTACTTTGGTAAGGATTGGCTTTGGCTAAGGACTCTCCAATTACTTACTAGCAATTTGGGCGAACCTCAGCCCGATGAAGAGGTAAGCAGACGGGGTTCCGTCGTTCTTTTATGCAAACCTGACATTCACTCCATTAGATCAAATGCGACTTGCCGAACTGCAAGTTCAGTCCCGTTCACCCGAAGGATTGCCAAGGCCCTCAGTGCATCAAGACCTGCTGGCAGTAGTAAGTACCACCACCACAGGAACCCACGAACTCCAGGACTCACCCATTCCGAAGTCACCAGTACCCTCAGCAATACTCGCCTCACATCGAAAAGTTGTGCCCTCAGTGCGGAAAGTAGATGGCTCCGAAGCTCTCCCATACGGTCGCTGTGCGACCGAAAGCAAATCTAGAAACCATAGAAACATAGACGGTACAACCCAAAAAAAAATGTAGATGTACACAGCTGTATTGTTATTCGCCAATTTTGACAGGGCTAATGGAATGTAACTTCTTTACGCGATTGCCAGGCTGCCAGAACTGGATTTCACCGGACGGAAAAAAGGGTTTCCGGTCTCCGAGGCGGCGAGCGGGGTAGTGAAATCAAACAGGATAACAAGGGACGCCTATGATCAAGTGACGACAGCTTTGTTTATCCAGTCAACCAGAGCTAAAGTCCAAGTAGAATGATGACGCTGTTCAACGTCCATGCTATTTGAGGCGTTTCAATCATCGCCGATGTCATGTTTCTTCTTCAACGCAGCCAACTCCTCTTCTCGCCGGGCGAGGTCAGCCTTGGCAGCAGCAGCATCCTGTTTCGCTGGCATATGGTACAGAACGACGATGTATCGCTCCTGCAAGTGGAAACCGTTCAAATGGTCCAGAGCGTTCTTAGCCTGTTGAATGCGTAAGACCCAAGTCGACCGAGCCGTGAGAGAGGTCGGACGCACATCCATAACATCATCGTACACCACGAAAGCCGTCCCCTTTGTCTTGGGCTCGTTCCCTATCCGTATCTGACGAATGCTACCATAGCGCCCAAAGAGATCATACAAGTCTTCGCCTGTAATCTGGTAATTGAGGTTTTTCACGAAAAGAATTCGGTTTGCACCTGGGGGGAGTTTTGACTATTCATTTTAAGTATAAAAGGAAGCATAGGCTACAAAAATCATACTCACCGTCGGCCTTGTCGTCGCCATAGTCGTCGTGAACAGTGCAGAGCGAGCTCACCGCTGCTTGCATCACTGTTTGGCGCACATGGGTCGGACAAACAACGGACGGACCGCACGGCCCTGTCGGAGCCGCTACTCCGTGGGACTCCGTTGACTTATGGGGCGCAATTGGCCGCGAGCTTATAGGTTAAACCTCTAATCACAGGTGATATCTTGTCCACCTTTTCAAGCAAAATATTTTTTGTAAATAGCGAACGAACATGTCGGGCAGACTCGGTGGACGCTGACTCTGAGTAAAGAAGCCTCGACGCGCACAGAAAAAAATATCGTATCTCAACCGTTCTTCTTTACTGGGTGTCGGTCGTCGAGAGAGGGGATCTGATGCCAAAGGAACCCTCGATCTCTTGGGAACTCGATGGATACAGGTTTTTGCCTCCGACTTTTCCAGATTTCCTGTCAGATTGTGAGGCGCGATTGATACACAAAGCCGTCTTGGTGCGAAAACAACGTGAGTAACCAGGAGCAAAAGGAAAGAGCAATCCGCCAAAGCGCACATTTCTACAAGGTTGGTACGAGAGCAAAATGTCGATGAGTAACTAGGAGTAAAAGGAAAACAGAAAGACGGAGCCAAGCACACTGAATGGGAGAACACCTGTTTCTCCGAATTATCTCGAAGTGGAGTCCGTTGGTATGAAATGTAAAGGAGAACGATCAACAGAGTTAGATACGCAGAAACGTTGAACGAAGAACACTTCGAGTCGGCTAACATTAGAGAAGAATTAGCGCGGCCATAGAAAATCCGAGAATTTTCATCGCTGTGGTAGCACCATAACGACTTGCACTGCCTGCCAGTGGAGTCAACGTCGGTTGTGGCTTGGTGGTGGTAGATGAAGAAGGTCGCGAGGTTGATACAACTTCGGTAGGTGTCGCTGTTACATTGGGACCACAGGTGAAGAAGTTCCCCGCAATCGGAGTTCCTAAGCCCAAGGCTTCCGCGAATGATGACACGTTGAAATTGTATCTGGGATCCTCGAATGGAATATTAGCAAAATAGTTCGCCGCTGCCGTGTCAAAATTTGAAGGTTGTAGATAGGCGAGGAGAACATATCTAGAAGTTTGTTCAACAGAAATTATGAAAATAGCACAAAAATATCACAGACCGATGAGGCGCAGAGCCTGCTTGAGGTCGCGGCTCCCAGTATCTGAAGAGTTCTTCAGAAGAGTTTCTAAGCATTGAGCCCGACGAGCTCAAGGTATAGTTCCCTGCCAGGAGATGCATGACTTGCGAGATGCTAGTATTACTTGGAGTTGGCGCGTCAGGATCTACAATTACCAGCACCAGGTTTCCGTAGCTCTCCAACGCTGTCGTGTTATCTGCAACCAAGAAGTACTCAGGTTCCGGGTGGGTTTCTTGACGCAAAAGCCACCGATTCAGTCAGTGCAGATCTCAACTGCATAAAAGGAAAACTTACGATTCATGGTCAACAGTTCGCCCGGAGTGGGTGTTACTTGTTGATTGGACTCCGCATCAGTGAATGTCATGTTCAAGAAGGCAGAGGGAGTGAAATTCGTAAGAACATCTGGGACGACATTGGACTTGGAGAAATTTTGGGTAACGTTGCTCAATAACTCCGAGATTGATTGAGACCTTGCAAGAGATACGAAGTAAAAAGCAGCGAGGAGAAGGCAAGGGAACATCACTGGCAAAAGGTGCGATGGGTGCCTTCAGGTCTCATCACGAGCCTCGTTTTATACACAAAGCGGGCAAGGATGAGAATTCGATGCAAGGGGGCGCTTAGTAGTTGGAGCGAAGATGCTTTGACCTCGCCAACCGCGATTAATTAAAAGCCAAGACGCCATTGGACTCTCATTGGGCTGAGGCTGAAAGGCGACAGAGCCGATGTGGGGAAGAACACCTGAGCCTCGGTCTCTGAAAAAGGCGTTACTTCGAGGCGCAACTAGGCACTGGGTTACGTTGGCATGCGCTGCAAAAGCGGACACTCCATTTTATTACCAAAGAAGAACGCGGGGATCTTTTCGACTGGGGAGAGCACTACAGCTTCACACCGAGCCTGCGATAAAAGCAAGAACGAGGATGCTATTGGGCGTGCTTCTAAAGTCATGTTACCGACCAGGAAGCGTAAAGAGGAAGGGAAGGTACGTACATGATCGCAACGAAGAAACTCAAACCCCTTTCTTCATTAGCCGCTGAAGATTCGAGCAGTCTGTGCCGCCTCGGACGCAAACGACGGCAGCATCACTTGGGTCTTGGGAAGAACTAGGGATGAGGCATTTAACGTCCTGTACATCAGGGCAAGGACATTCTGAGGGCCGCGAGACACAGTCGAGGGTTCCAGGACACAGGTATTGGGAGCATGGGACTAGAGAGCCAGAGGAGCTCAGTACCATTCGACTGGGGCATCTACTAACTACGAACCGCTCTCTGAGAACGAAGCCCATTGAGAGGAGCCTGATCTCTGCTGCTGCTGTTGTTGCTGCTGGCCGAAGAAGTCCCCAAAGAATTGGAATTGGGCTGAGGCGATTCCGAAGAAAGCACAGAGCAGAAATAAGAGCACGGAGCGCATTGTCGACGAGGGTATGAAGAATAGGGGACTTGGGCAAGGTCGCGCGTAAGATTGGTCACGTGCACTGTGCGCCACGTTGCACAAAAATAAACAAAGTCCTCGAGGCTCGAATGGTTCAACAACGTCGTTCAACCTACGCATATATTGTATTCAAGATGTCTGTATATAAGGCCTACACCTAAACAATCGCTACGCCATCTGACATGGCGCACAGGAATAAAGTAAAAAGATCAAGATGGTACATGAAAGTCGTAAATGGTACAGATCCAACGATGGACGCAAAGAGAGGAAAAGAGTGCAAGGGGCAATGGTAATAGAGATGGTATGGCAAATGGTGGGGATAGATAGGATAGATTATTTGCGGCGAGAAGATAGAAGATGAGGATGATGGGTAAAGGCAATGCAGCACGTCCGAGCCAAGACCAAAATGCAAAAGATGAACCCAGAACCCAGGACCGTAGCCACTACCCGAGCAGACCATTACCACCACCGCCGTGCGTGTGCCATGACGGTAGATCGGGATCGGAGTCGTCCGACAAAGGCGAGGGACGATAGAAACCATAGCTCGAGGACAGATCGATGGCGTCGTCGGCGAACCCATTCCCGAAAATCTTCTTCTGGTTGACGGGGAAGATAGGTAGGGTGTCGGCCGTCATCCGCTGTTTTCCTTTGACCGGAGAGGGTGTGGTGGCAGACTTGGTGTGGAAATCCGCGAACAGGGAGGTGAGTTTGCGTATTTCACGCGGTGGCACATCGTTTTCCTTGTCTGGTTCCGCGTCCGGATCTGCGAGGTCATCCTCCATCGCCCGCGTTTCATCGTAGCGAGTCACAAAGGTATGGGGATCGCGATGCACGTTGAATCCCGGGTAGTGCTCGGACTGTGGGTCTGTCAATGGAGGCAGCTCGCGGGGATGCTTTTCGAAGAAAAGGGGGTGCGGAGGCAGGCCTCGGGAGTGCGGTGGGCGTGAGCTGGGTCCGGAGAGTGCGAAGGCGGGGACAGGAGGGGGTGGCATTGCCCTGGTGCTTGGTGGATTCAGCTCAGGGGATGCTGCCAGATCGCTGGAGGCCTGAGCACGAGGCCTGGGTGTACCGGGGACATCGCGGTCGGCGGCTCGACGGGGCTGCTGCTTGACACCGCTGAAGTCGAGGACGCGGGCAGGACTGTCTGGGCCTGCGAGGACGGTGGCATAGTGGAGGGTGGCATCGAGTGCGCGACGCTTGGGGGGGAGGGCAGGGTGGCCTGGGCTGGTGGAGGGGGAGAGGGGGCGCTTATTGAGGTTAGGGTTGAGCGGGTGGGGCAGCTCCTGCAGAGGGCCAGGACGACTCATGATAAGCAGAGAGGCAGGGAGGCAGAGATCCAGCTTATGAGGAGGAGCAGTCGTGGTCAAAAATTAAAATAAAAATTCAAAATTACTATCGAACAAAGCCCGCGTGGCAAACATGTCACGTTCGCGTTACGTCACGCGTCTGTCTGTCACGCCCTCCCCGTCTTCATCATAACATCAAATACCCCCGTTCCGGTGGCATTCGGCCGCCCGAGCACAATGTTCCCCGACGGCGTCTGCAGGTCGTCATAGTCGCCGTACAGCGTCGCGTCAGACAGGAACGCCGCAGTCGTCTCGTACGATGCCTTGAGCAGCGGCGACGGGTGGGTCGAGATCCCTTTGCGGTTGAATGGCTTGTATCCTCCATCAAATGTCTGCCAATTAGACTTGTCTCAGCCCGGCGATACCTCTTCGAATCTGGCAGCCACTCACCATGTAATCAGCGATCAATTCCAGATGTCGACGATCCACCTGGATGCTATAAGCCGCGAAGACACCGCCCACCTCCTTTAGAATGGCTGCACGCGCCATCTCTACACCGTATGTCTTGAGGATCGCGTAGATATCGTTCGAATAGATCTCGTCCTCTTCCAAGATGTTTTCTCCTCCACTCGCAGAAAACTCCCACATCCCTCGCAAGTTGGAGCCATTCGTTGTCAGCTACAGAGTTGCCACTCGTCAATCAGCCGTCGGCTACCCCATTGTCGAGTCAACGAACACACCTTGATCAGTGGCTCACCGCCCTTTTTGTTGTCTTCCTTTGACTGGAAGCAATCTGCAATTCCCGGGATCTCGCGAATGATGGCCGCTCGACAAGTTCGCTCGACAATGCCAACAAAGAGAAGCTTGGGCATGTCCGGTCGGAACTACATCCTTTGTCAACACTGAACCAAGGAAGAAAGAGATAAGACGCTTCTTACCTCAACCTGGAATGTGCACTTCGCTTCGTCAAAGTCAAAGGAGACGGCATATGGAAGATGACCCTGAAAGAGGTCCGACGTTTTGGATACCAATTGTTTGAAGCTGATCTGCTTTTTGTTCGACCGTGCAGATTTCCTTTGTTCTTCGTCGTCACTGCCGTCGTCCGAAGCATAGGCAGCCTCGATCTCGGCATCGTTGAAAGCCTCAGCGTCACTGTCCTCATCCTCATCGCTCTCATAAGTCGCCTGCTGCTTCTTCTGCCTAGCCCTCTTCTCGTCGTCAGCGTCACCATCGCCAGCTTCACTCTCTTCATCGGCATTCCTCTTTTTCCTTCCACCTCCCTCGCCTTCGTCTTCTCCCTCATCATCGTTTCCCCCTTCCCGTGTTCGAACGGTCTTGCCTTTCCCGAGCTCGGCTATCTGCCCCTTGAGATCAGCATCCAGCCTCTTGAGTTCATTTTGCAGCTCCTTCTTTAGAATCAAAGGGAACCTGGTGGCGAAGATTGCTAGAATCTCCGAGGGCTCAACATCGTGCTCTGTCATGTACTCCTCCTTCGGGAAGAACTGGATATCCACCGTAAACTGTGTTCGACGCGCATCGCCTTGAACCTTGAGCTGTTCATGTACCACGACCTTTTCAACGAGCTGCGACAGCGTGACTCTACTCGCACGTTTACAGAACATGTCGATGTCTTCTGGAGCGGTACCAGGCCTGATCTTCATGGTCATCGAAGGCGTCTTTGGTTTTTGCGATGCTGTCATGACAATCTCACGAAGTCGAGGAATACCCAGTGTGACATTGGCTGCACCGTGACCTAAAAGTGGGGTGTAAGACGAGGAGCCGTTGATCTTGCTTCTCTTACGTACCAGCAAAATGGAAAGTGTTGAGCGTCATTTGGGTAGACGGTTCACCGACACTGAACCGGGCGGTCAGAATATCATCTCCAATTTAAGAAGCAGCCCAGCTCACCCTTGGGATGCCAAAAGACCAACCGCCTCGCCGGGCTCCACCAAACTCCTCATGTACTTCACATTCATCAACAGGCGGAAGTTCTGGGGATGCAATAACGCTCTTCGACTGGGGAATGGAGACTCCTCGTCCGCCTCTCCCAGTAGATGATCGGGGTTCCCATCAATGTACTGACCGACTGCTGTGGCGAATGCTTCAGACGTGCTTCCTAGATATCGACTTGGGCTGTACAGTGACAGAACGGGGTCATACTTGTCCCTCTTCGCAGGTTTGTTCTTGTCCGGCCTATCCAAAGACCTCTTGAGCACCTTCTTCATATACGACGAAGCCGTGTTCTGATCCACAACTCCCTGGATATTGACGGGCTTCAACTTGCGGGCGACCGAGATCTGGTTCTGTGCAATGAACGAGAATTGCTGGATATGCTTCTGCTTGGTGACATCAAGTCCGTCTCCTCCATAAACAAATTGGTAGACAGAGTTATCGCTTCCTCGAACGGTGTGGTCATAGTGCACCCTGATGCCTTCGAGATGCTTGATGAGACAACGTTGCAGGTACCCGGAACGAGATGTCTTGACAGCGGTATCGATGAGACCTTCTCGGCCTGCCATACAATGGAAGTAGAATTCTTGCGGCTTGATACCTGTCAAAAAACGGCTTGCGACATACCCGCCGGCAATGGCTTTGGTTTCGAAAGGCTTGAAAGAAGGAAGAGTCTTCCCACTGATCATAACGGGCACACGCCGCCCTTCCAGTTCCTGTTGTCCGAGGGAGCACGAAATCTGTCTGGCATTGACTGCGGAGCCCTTGGCTCCAGAAAGCGTCATCGTTTGCATGTGGTTCTGGGGGAATTTTCGAAGGAGTTCGTTGGGCAAGCAGGCGTCGGAGATGGAGGAAGTGAGTTTGGAGAGTTTTGTCTTGACCGTCACGTCGAGTCCAGCCATCTTGTTGTCGTCGCGAAGTACAGTTTCCAGCAAGCCCCGCAATTGCGCAGGAACTTCTTCCGGTGGTACACCACTGAGCGACGGGAAGTTTTCGATGGCGCCCTCCGTGCCAAGGTTGCGCCCTTTGTAGATGAGGTCCTTCCGTTTCCGATCTCCGGTTGGCGTTAGGATAAGGTCATCCATTCGACAGGTGAAGGCACGATGCTGCAGGAATTTTGTGAATAGTCTGCTGAGAATCCCCAACAATTTTCCAGCGACATCAGCACCATATAGCTCGTATATTGAATGGACGAGACCATAGTCGGAAGCACCGAACGCCGCTTTATCCAAAACACCACAAAGGAGTTCACCGTCCATGAAGAGGACTTGATCTTCCTTGGAATCCTTGCCCCACAGTATACCCGGAACCTTGGTCTTTGCCTTGAGATTCAGACCTTCGTAAGGTTTCGGCGTGATGTTCTTCAAAACCGTCGAGATCTGTTGGTCTAGTGAGCTTGGGAAACGTGCAGGACGGCAAAAAATCCACTTACAATCTGCTTTCCTGTCCAGAGCGGTTTAGGTTTCCAGATTGTTGGAGGCAGAGTGACTAATCGAGAGTTCGACTCGCGATCGTCCTCTGGTCTCAGGGCACCATAGAGAAGCTGGAAATACTCTTCCCGGGTGAAAAACGCGTCCTGGCTGGTCATCCAAACACCCGCTACCACATGATCTTGGATAAGACCACGCAGAGGGTTACCAGATGTTGGCACAAGATACTGATTATCAGTGTTGGCAATGAAGTAAGACTCAGCACGGGCAACGTGGTTCTCTTTGGAAAGTGGTCAGTTGGCCCGACTGTTGTGGATGACGAAAGTACGTACGAGGAAAGTGGATATTCATTTCTGGGATAAGCTTGAGTCAGTCGCGTATCTTGGAGTCGGTTTCTTACGCACCGTCTCCATCGAAATCAGCTGTGGTCGGAGAGAATGAGTATATGTCACAACCACAATGTTTCTTGTGAGAGCGCACCGTTATATGAGTTACTATGAAAGACATGAGTGGGAGAGCACGCCAAAGAAGGGTTCTGAAACGTACCAGTTTGCGTAATGCATTCGAATGGTCTTTTCGCCTTGCAGCACTTTGGCTCGATGGGCCATCATACTAGGTTTATGCAACGTAGGCTGTCGATTGAGAATCAGGATGTCCCCATCCTGTAGATGCCTGTAAACCTTCTTGTTGACCGCGGGCGTTCGGGTATACAGACCCTTCTTCCCAGTTGTTTGGTCACCTTGCGGGGTCATCAATTGGTTCGCGATCGCGGTCCGCTGCTCGACAGTGAGCTTGTCCTATGTGCCAACAAATCAGTGGATGACTTTGACAGAGGGAGCTCAATGGAAATCACCAATGACTGCTGACGACCATCCTCGTACTCGACCATGCTCGCCCCCGGATATCCGTGAGGACCGGTAATCACTCGTTGACGCATTTCGTGGAAGTTTGCCGCGGTAACAGGTTCAGGGAAAGTTAGCTTTCGAGCAAAGACCGGGGGGATTCCGATTTCGTTCGATTCAATGTTAACATCTGGCGAGATGACGGAACGTGCTGCATAGTTTACACGTTTCCCCTGAGCAATTGCGTATATTAGCAGATGACAGACGCAAGAAAAGGGAAAATTGAGTAAACCAACCATCATGTTTTTCCGGAACAGACCCTCCTTCTTCTCGAGGCCTTGCTTCACACCTGCAGGAGGCAACTTCCCTTGTCGGACGGGTTGAGGGTTTTTATTGCTATCCATGAAGCTATTCACGTCGACTTGCATCTGGATCAAGCGGTCCAAAAGAGTGCTCATTAACGTTTTCCGGTTCACTTCATCGAAGTTTTCGCCCTTCTGAGATGCAGCTCTGAGGTCGATGTTGATGTCTCGTAACCGATAGGCAGTGTTGAGAACTCGAGCAAGCAATTCGTTTTGGGGATGTTCGAATAGAGTTTCACCCATTTTCGCTGGTGGACGGAAACGGGTAGGGGAGATGGGAATGACTTCCAAGAAAAACATGTCTGCGCTTGCGATGGAAAGCTGGTCGGCGGTTACTGGCGCATGAGGGCCATGACGGCCAAATAACAGTGAGCACATCACTGTCTCGTTTTTGAATAAACGACGTAGGTGTGCGCGACATTCTTCTGGAGCCATGACACGCTCATTTCTTCCACGAGTGGTTTTGACTTTCCCATTGGCCGCGCGAGGGAGGTTTTTCTCAACAGCGTTTTGAGAGGTCTGGAGTTCTTCATCGCTTTCCTCCTCATCCACCAAACTGTCGCCTTCTCCTTCGTCTTCCTCAGAACTTTCGTCTTCATCCATCTCAACGTCATCTTGTCTTTCCCGAGAGTTTTTAGCAGCCGAATACGCAGTCGTCTTTTCCGCGAGAAGTACATCGGGTCGCCTTCGATTAAGCTGGGCTTTTTGCTTCGGAGACAAATCGTATTCGATGATTTTGGTGTGACCTTCTTTTCGGAACGTATAGGCGTGACTAGGTTTGGGCTGAGTGACGAAACAAACTTGGATCCCGAAAGCAGTACGTACGAATAGCAATCGGCGTTTTGGCACTTCTTCAATATTGAAGTGCGAAGAAAGTCTTGGATGATATCCTTCCGCATCTGGTAAGCCGTTGTATTCTTGTAGTCGTCGCGAGTGTTGTTGGTTCTTGATAGGTGGATGGCAACGTAGAGGTTGATTCGAGTCATGAATTGCTCTGGCGTTTCGTCTGGTGTATCGTCGTCCCCTCCGTCCATTTCCACATCTTCACCTTCATCCTCTGCCTTCCCTTTGCCTTTTGGAGGCTTCGATTGCAGGTGGAGATCATCAACACCGGATGCGGCGTCAACGAGACCTCTCTCCAATAGTCTGAGCTTGGCCATGTATTTCCAAAGCTAGGAGAGCAATGCTGAGAATAGAATCAGCAGAGATGGGTTTAGTACCTACTACTGTGCGGTTCACTTTGAATTTATGGCAGAACATGCAGCATCCACGCAGGAGGTTGTACATGTTTCCCATGAACAAAGGGTGGAAAACGGGTGCGGGCAGTTCAATATGGCCAAAGTGCCCGGGACAGGTGAAGTAGGTCAGATGGCAAGTCGCGCAGCTAAGCTGGGTTCAGTCAACTGGCACACCGCGACAACGCTTTCACGTACATGTCTGAACGATCATGGGGGCCCAACGCAGGGTCATACAGCCCTCCAATATTCGGTCTGTTCAGATCATCGAGCAAGACGGGGTTGACAATTTGCTTGACGGATATCCGTCGAATGTCCTCTGCCGACAAGAAGGAGAAGGAGATGGCGGTGACCGTTGCGGGTAGCGAGTGCGCAATGTTCATGGTGGTCGTATTAGATTGGGAGAGGGGGGATTATTGGGCGGTGCATAAAGGCAATAACTTTGAATCTCGACGAGGAGCACAAGCGCTCTCTTTCTTGACTTTTTTTGAGCACGTGAACTCTCATCAAAATTACGTCACATAAATTACTTGAACTATCGACCATGTCTGCTCATCGACCTCGTCACTCCAGGCTTCCCAGATTTCACCTTCTGAGCCATCTCCGACACCAGATTTGCTATCAATCCGTTGTACGTCTCCGAGTCTTGCTGCAGCACCTCGCGCGACTGCAGCAGGTAGGTAAGCACATTCGAGGTGCTTGCTGTTTGCATCTTCAGGTCTTGCAGGATTCGTTCGAGGTTGGGTAGTGGCTGCATCGTCAGATATTCTGTACATAGCGTATGAACAGGACCCTCATGACTTGACTTCGACAAAGGCACCAACTCACCTGGCTCAAGCTCCAAGAGCCTGTTGATCTTCACAGTGTCAAGCACCGGTTTCGGTCCAAACTGGGCGACAATATTGCTTTGAGGCCCACCACCCGGCTGAGGTGTGCCAGAACGTGAAGGGTGTTTGGACCCACCAGGCGAGTTCTTGAACCCCCTTTCTGGAGGAGCGGACATTGGTCGGGTCCGGATCTCCAATGTTGGTAATGGCTTGCCATTGGCCTTGGGCAAGACTTCGTCGAGGTTGACTGGAATTCCAAGCGAGATTAGGTGCTGTCGTCGTATACGAGATCGGGTCCAATTAGTTGGTCTGGTGGACGATGGTGCTTGCAAGAGTAGCTTGTGCATTTGGCGACTACAACTCATCTCAGGGGTGTTCCAATAGAATGAATAGCCCCGAACTCACCTCGAAGGATTCACTAATATCTGGCCTACCCCCTCCACTTCTCGCATGGGGTCATCCGTTGTAATTCTTGATATATCTTCATGAGCCCATATTGGATTCAAGGTATCGTACACTTCCTCCTGAATGTCTTGATAAGAAGATGCTGGGTCAAGTTGGATGGGCTTCCACGGTCTGTGGAAAGAGGGACCGGCAATAGGAATTGGGTCTTGGAAGACAGCATCTTGAAAGGCGGATTCAGGTACAATATCGGCGGCCTCTTCGAAATCTTCAAAATCGCCAAAGTCATCATCTTTGGCCTCAAACTGTGCGTTATCGACGGGAGGCCCAAAATCGTCAAAGTCATTAAACGGCGCGTCATCGAAATCGTCCTCCAGTGCGAGGGGTGCTGGGGTCTTTCGCTTTGGCTCTGATGGCGGCGCTGGCTTTTCCTCAGCTGGTTCAGGTGTCGCCCAGACCGAAGCGCCAAAAGTGAGATCGTCGTCCATTATGACGGTGAAGAATAGTGCGAGTGCAGTTCTGCATGGTTACCTCTGCCCAACTTGGTTGTCGAAAAGGTTGGAGTTTGCTGGTGTTTGTTAGTGACCTCGGTCGAAAGTTTGATCCAATCGTTCAGCTCTTCCGCCAATACACTACAAAATGCTCTCTGTCGACCACAGATTTGTATTTGGATCCCTCGAAATACGAGCACCCACCACCGCACGGAAGGTGCACATTTGCCGACTGAACGATATCTTCCATCTCAGCGTTCAGAGGCAAGACTTCCAGCGCGCGAGCCGGGCTTGGGCGATCCTCGCAAGATGCAAAGAATTCAACTGGAAGTCCATGTGGACGTCTGGCTTGCTGCTCCTTCGGGGTGATTCACCGAACGACGTGCCTCGTGAAAGATTGGAGTTTCTTCGTACGATGATGTTGCAAAACACTCACGAGGTTCTCATCTTTCCCATTCGTTGAGAGCCCACTATTCAAGCCTCATTTTTCTAGCGTGAAACCGTGCTCCAGGAATTGTTATTCTGTTTGATACTCCGCGGAGAGCACAGAGAAGCGCTTGATCAGTTAGAATTGTAAGGCTCTCGTTTGTCGATGCCGTATTAGTTGCTGAACGACGGCAGATACCTACCAGCTTTCCCTTACCAGGACAACCCCATTCTCCATACCTATGCGGGATTACTGTCGCTCTATCTTGCGCAATCGTCGCCAGACTCAGGTGGGCCGTGCATACGCAAACACTTTACACCCTTTATTAACACAGTCCTGGCCAGCCAACCGCACCTTTGACCCCGTTCTATTGCGCGATGCACAAACACATCTGGACCAGGCCAAGAGGCTGGATCCGGAAAACGTTGTAGCTTCAGCCTTCCTCGCAAAGGTATTAAGCCCTATTTCTCTCGGATTATATTAACTAAAACGGTTACATATGTAGATAACCCTGCTTGACGCGGCCCAGAAGCTCGCCTCATCCTCCCATACCTTTGCAGAATCTGACGATGAGATCGAGATGGGGGACACGACAATTCCTAAAGCAAAACGAACTCGCATTTAAACAGACTATTCATCATCAACTTCGTCTTCCGAATCGGAAGCCATATCTATCGTGGGCATTTCCTCGTCCTGGTCTTCAGCGTCAGAGTTCGACTGAGGAACCAAGAAGCTACTGCTGCTTGATGCCACAGCGTTGTGTCTAGGCGGGTTAGAATCTACCGACGGAACCGCTGCCTGTGTAACCGCTGAGACATTTTGTTTTTGCTGCTGCTCCTCGTTCTGCCAAATCTTCGGTGTAGCACTTTGCACTGGGGGTTGTGGTCGCGGTGGTTGAGGCACAGCAAGCTGATTGGAAAGAAAAGGGAGGCGGGTTGATTCTCCGCTATTCTGCTGCACCTGGGGAACAGCAGTAGCGGCATCCTCCATTACCGTATCTTGCTCTCGTGAACTTGGTATAGGGAGACTTTCGCTCCCAAATTCGAGGCGGAGTTGCTTCCGGGCAGCTATCTCTTCTTCGGATTCTTCGACTCGGAATAGCGTCAAAGACTGGACGAGGGGAATCGGCCTGACTATGGGGGGGAGACGGGGGTGCAGGATGAGGTCAAAGGTGGATTGCAGCTGCAGCAGAGATAGATGAATGAGCATAGTCTCAGTACTAGCGAGCATAACGTACCTCTGTATCCCCTGTCTTGAGGCTCTGCGTCAAAATCAACGGAAGCGCCTTTTGCAAGCTAATGGTCGACGTAGAGGCAATTCCGGTGCAGATCACATGTACGGCTTGTTGAACTTGGTAGAACACTTGAGGATCTGGGGATAAAACCGAGGATGATAGCTGCGACAGAGAAAGTTGAATGGAGAGTAGAATGCGGGATGCTAGGGACGACTGAGTGCTTGAAAGGTTAGGGTTCTGAAGGCAATATTTGACAACTGTGCCCGGCAAGTCAGCAAATGCTCTCATAGGGGTCCTCACATGGTAGCTCACCTTGTAACGCGGAAAGTAGGACTTTCGCATCCGCCTCCGTTGGGCAGATAACATCACGAGACACTTTGAAAACCTCGTCGCCAGTGTAGATTTTCGCCTTCTTTTTCCCTTTGTTACTCTTGTTGTCCTCTGGTGAAGTGTCTGCAACGTTCGAAGATGACAGGACAGTGGTGATCGATGGCAAGACTGCTCTCATGATGCGGTTTGGGAGAATCGGAGAGTCTATGAAGCGAGAGGCCTGCAGAAGTTTCTGCAAAGTCTCAAGTACCGATGCTCGTTGCTCCCTGGGAGAGTCTCAGGGAAAGGTCACGAAGCGAAGAATACCACGTATTACGCACTGTGTCAGGGACTGCTCGAGGCGATGGGTCAGAACTGTGTACAGTTGAGAAAGGGCAGGTTCGAGGCAGTGAGGAATGCTGAGGTCGGGTGAGCCAAATGCCATGAATTGGACCGTTGCACTCACTTTTCCGCTAAGGTTGCGATTATTTCGCAGCCGTACTTCCAAAGGTATGGCACAATGGAACTTTCCATGGCGCGGGTGGAAGGGTCAACAAATCCTTCGACCTAAGATGCGACCTTAGAGACACTACAAACCAGCAACTAGGGTGTGACACACCTGACCATCAGGTGAAGCACCAACCAATGCGATTGCGTACTTTATCAACAGACCAGAAGGAACCTGCACGGGACGCGTGGTGACTGTACTGTAAGGAAAAGTCAATTGAATGGCCCCCATCGACAAGTAGCGGAATGCCTACCGCAAAAGGTCCCTGGTGATGGTGGAGCAGCACCGTATACGGTCTAAGTTCAGAGGAACGCTAATCGACGAGTCATTTTGTTCTTGCCGAGGGACCGGGCTTTTAGCTAGTTACGAATTTAGCATAGCCAGTGATAGAATGGCAAAGTATCTCACCGTCACTGGGGAATGTGGTGCGAACAGCGAAGAACGCATTCCATCCAAATGCAAGAGTGTCATCGAGTGCCTTTCTCCATAGGTTGGCTGCTCCGACTTTTCCCCCAGTGAGATGAAGTATAGAATACAACTGAGCAGCACTTTCCAGCAAGGGCGCGGGCGTGGAACGCGGGCGACTGCCGTTGAGAAAACCGAGAGCGAGACCTGAATGGCTCGCGAAGGTTGCTCGATGTGCAGTAGGATAGTGATGGATCAAACATGACAGTGAATTCAAGCAGATTGCCTAAGTTTTCGTAAGCTGACGAAGGCGGAAACGGGGCACAAGAACGTCGTACCTTGAGTTCAATGTCTTCGTTCGAAGCCGCAATATTCGAAAGGGTAGATGTGAACTTGGGAACGTGAGGGAGCGATACTTGTCGCTGAAACTCTGACATTTCCATAGCAGCAGTGAAGACCGTGATTAAGAGCCGAATTGCGGCTTTCAGGATCGGAGAGGGTTCTGCCCTCTGATTGTTGGATAAGTCGGAAACAGGATGCTGGCATGAAATAAACACGGACTGAGAGCATTGGGATTACAATGGGCAGCCAATAAGCAGCCGAATCAAACATGAATGATTTTGAAAGCAAGGCCGACTTATGGGCAATGCACAGGCCTGCCCATCGTGCACCAGGATCCTTGGAGTGCAGCAGGGAGATTATTCTTGCAGACCATTTTGCGAGATGAGGGTTGGGAGACAAGGACTCTTTGTTGAGCGTGCCGAGGATATATGGAAGGTGGAAAACAGAGGAAGAGTCAGAGGCCAGCTGGAGGTTGAGCACAGACTTGAGCTGAGCGCCTGCCTCCATGGTCGGTTTGAGCGGAAGACAACTCAAAATTATTAGAGAAAGGCGATCACTGTTGCCATCACTGCATCACAGTGCTCAGCATCACTGTTGGCCTGCCAGTGCCCTGATATATCCTCCCCCATGTCCTCCTCCCAGAAACCTGCTGCTAACGATGACCCAGACATTGCAGAGCATCTTCAACTCTCAGCCTTCAAGGTACTATGCACTCTTTATCAGGTCCTTTCGTTTGCCTGACTCGATGTCCAGGGCAAATTCGATGTGACAGAGTTCGTTGGCTCCGTCTCAGAACGACTTATTGCCAAATCCAAGGCTGAGCCAGGGCGTACGTCGGCCAGCACTTTACGCTGTGGCACAGTTTCTCAGCCCTGTGATAGCATTCGATCCGAAGCCATTCATTCGTACGTTCGAAACCGCGGTCGACAAGCTGATCGCCATTCGCAAGGAGGTGCAAACGAAAACCGAGCAGATGGAGAAGAGTGTCCGCGTCGCAGAGCGAGAATACTCTAAGAAAATGGCTGCCCTATCCAGGGAATTCGAAGTAAATTCTCCCATTCCTTCCCACTATCCCATTTTCAACCGGAATCCAGGGCGTCTCCAGTTCGTTCTCGGGAATGGAAAGCCGGATGAATGTTGTGAGCAGCACAGCAGTGCGCATCGGTAAGCAATGGTCTATGTCTATTCTCAGGACGCTAATTGGGCTCGTTTCTAGGGGATCAACTAGAAACTGTTCATATTGAAAGGCAGAGAGCCCAAGCAGCCTATGATCTTATCGACTACTACAACCAGTTCTCGAAAGGCGACACTTCACGGCTGGATACGCTTCGAAAGGAGGGCCGCGCTGGACGACGGCAAGTTGCCGTTATCCTGAGACGGTTAACCACTGTTGCGAAGGAAGTGGATCTACCCAATTCTGACAAAGTATGCTCTTACCCTTCTTCCTCCGAAGGTCGTCTAAATCAGGGCTCTTGTTTAGACGAGAGAAAACATTGACAAATACTGCGAGAAATTCGAGAAGGAGATGCTCAACCTGTTCGACCGATGTTACAGGAAAGGGGACCCCAAGATGATGCATGTTTGTGCTCTTTCACACTACACCCTCGTCGCATAACTGACTTCCTCTTCCAGCATTGCGCTCAAACGTTGTTAGAGTTTAACGGCGGTGCTTCATGCGTTCAGGTGTATGTGAACCAGCATGACTTCTTCATCAACAATGTACGGGACGGTCGAGCTGCTGAAGATGTCACACTGTAAGTGCTGCCGCTGAATCTTCTCAGAGCCCTGAATTTAACACTCGATCAGGTGGAGGTCGCTGGGTGACCCCGATACCAGCCCGCCAAAGACAGAGCTCGGCCTTGTCGACCTTTTCTCCGAAATTCGAACAACGGTTGATACGGAAACTCAAATAGTGAAGGCTGTCTTCCCAAACCCGCCAGTTGTGATGCAAGTCTTTCTACAACGTGTCTTCGCACAATCAGTGGGTTTGTTCTGACTGTTTTGCTGATGCGTAACTCACGTTTCATCTCAGATACAACAATACATGGAGCAACTATTGCACAGAGGCTCTGATGTTTCAGACCTGGGTTACCTTCGAATGCTCCAGCTAGTCCATATTCAAGCCTCTCTGCTTGTCGAAGATCTCAAAGCGCACGAACTGCCCGCATCCGCATCACGCACTCCATACGAAGCTGCAGAATTTAGAAGATCCCTGACCGGCTCCGCACCAGTCACCATGTCCACACCCGCAGCTATCAGCACAATGCTCGAGACGGCCATGGAAGAGCTATTTGTCCCCTATACCGAGGGTCAACGATACCTGGAACGAGAAAGTAGGAGTCTTACTGGCTTGTACCAATCACTCCTGGCAAATTTCGCAAGATACCATGTTTGTGGACATCTCGTGTATGGTCAACTGAGCATATCTTTGATACCTTCCTCTCTTTTCTAGAAATCGCAAAGAGGAAAATCGTCAACTATGTTCGACCGCATGGTCACTGGTGCTACGTCTGGCTCCTCTGCACAAGCCGCAACCGCCGCTTTAACTAGATTCGGGTTGCTCAACGCAGACAGAAATGTCGAGAAACCCACTGAAGAGCCCGTGAGAGAGGAGGATGGTGTTTTGAGCATCGATGTTGCAGAGCGTGTCATGAAGTGGCACGCAGAAGCCATCGGTCGGTGCGTCGAGCTGAGTCCTGCGAATGATGTGTAAGTCAAGCTAATGGTCTGTCAAAATTTGTAGTTTCTAACCAAGTATTCGTCATAGTCCAAAAAGCACCTTTGCTTTACTTCGAGTGCTATCGGACACACTCGGTCCTGGATACGTGGAGCTTGCATTGGAGACGTTCGTCCGACTCCCCCTTCTTCGGTCCCTCATGCATCACTGACCCTTCATTCTTTAGTGCACAGACACGACTCGAGGCCGTCGATTCGAAGAGTGAACCGACTCTGCATACTTTGGCTGTGATCAAGACCGTCGCCTTGATTTGCCACCTCTGGCAGCAATATATCAACGTGGCTCTCCTTCCTCTGGCCAGCTCATCTGTGACCGTCCGGAGAGAAATGGTTCACTACAACACGCAAACTCTCAATCGCATCGAGACTACAACCAATGGTGTTCTGCAAAGACTGACAGACGGTAAGAAAAATCGATCATGAACCATCTTCGACTTCATTGACACCCCTTCCAGCGACCGTCGGATGGTTATCGTTACAATTGACGAAGCAGAAGAAAAATGATTTTAAGCCTCGCAATGACGATATGTCCTTCGCAAGAGTCAATACAGAGCCTTGCGTTGCTTGCTGTGACATGCTCGAAAAGGTTCGAGATGCCGCGAAGGAGAACCTCAGCGGCAAGAACCTCGAGGTGTTCCTAACAGAAATTGGTGTCGCCTTTCATAGGTATGGTCACACTCACAAAAAGGATTATGGTCTAACTTGCGCTTTAGTCTTCTCTTGGAGCATTTGAGGAAGTTCCCAGTTAGCGCGACTGGGGGCCTGATGCTCGCAAAGTAAGTCGCCAGTGATACCGTAGCACGGGTCAAGTTCTCATCAATTTCTCTCAGGGACATCAAGTCCTACCAAGACGTGATCTCAACCTTCGGTATTCCAGCGCTACAGGAAAGATTCGAATTCATTAGGCAGCTGAGCCAGATATTCCTGATCCAACCTGAAATCCTCAAGTCGTTTATCACCGAAAATTACTTGGGGAGGATCGAATCTTCCCTCCTGAAGCCGTATATCGCACTTCGCAGCGACTGGGGTCAATTCGAGAAGGGATTCAATGATTCCGAAGCCACGCACGACGACGGAGCTCCTGGTACGGCACTCAAGGATAGGTTCGGTCGCTTGAGTTTGATGATGAAGGAACTCGAAACCTTGAAAGTAGAAGGACTGTCGATGAATATGCCCTCGATACCTTCCGGTTTTGCTGGCAACTTTACTATGCCTTCAATGCCATCTATGCCATCACGGCCTTTTGGGAACTCATAGGGACCTTAGGAGGGCATATGTTGGCAGGCAGGGAAATGTTTCCTGCGACCTTGTACTGTAATGTATTATTGGATCAATTACTCTCCCTTGAACAGGGGTTTCCTCTTCTCTTTGAAGGCGGAGAGTGCTTCGAGTCGATCCTCAGTCTTGAGAAGGGTCTCGTACGTTGCCCTTTCAAAATCGAGGCCTTCACAGAAGTTAATAAAGAGGGCAGACATGCTGCTATAACCTGCGCTTACCTGCTTCCAATGCCAGATCTTCAGAACGAGAAACGGCCTGTTTCGCAGCCCTTAATGCCAGCGGAGCTAGAAACAAAGGCCGTCAGACAGGGCTACAGATGATGAGAAGCAGTGTCACCATTTCTCGTCATAGTGTCTGCTAACGTCAAGGCACGGTGGAACCCAGTAGAGTCTGGATCGGAGACATAATTAACGAGTCCCCAATCCAGAGCTTGAGAGGCCGTCAAAGACCGCGCTGTGAAGATGAGGTCTTTCGCCCTCGAAGGACCAATAATTCTCGTAACCCTTTGAGTGCCCCCAGCACCTGGTATGATCCCCAGCCCTGTCTCCGGCAGACCAATCTTCGTCACATCGTGACCTTGAGTCGCAGCATGTTCAATAATATCCTCGGTGAATATGTGAACGTGTCCTTACCAGCTACTCGAAGATCACAAGCAAGGCTCATTTCGAGACCACCTCCTAGAGCAGGTCCGTCAATCGCGGCAATGGTAGGCATAGGGAGGGCCTCGAGCTTGCCCAGAGCGTCCCTGAGATCCGCAAGAAACTTGTTGACCTGCACTTGGGTCATAGAACGACGTTCGATCAGGTCTGCCCCTGCACAGAAGGACCCAGCGGCCGTGGAATGTAATATCAAGACCCGGACGCTATACCATAGAATTAGACAGGGCGGGGTGATAGCTAGAAGGAATCGGCGAACCTCTTGTCATATAGAACAGTCTCTAAACATTCGCGAAGTTGCTGGTACACCCGTGAGGCAGTGGCGCAGGCGCAGCAGAGACGGGACTTTTACCTGCAAAAGGGCCACAGAAATGGCATTCTTACTTTGGGGTCGGTTGAGCGCCAAACCCCACACTCCTGGATGAGATTCAATTGGTTTGAGGAAAGCTTGTTTCTCTGCTGCTTGAGCTTGAATAAATCTGCGCGAGAGTACCTTTACATTGGTCCTTGCAAAACGGAAAGATGGGAGAAACATGGTGGTGGAAAACCGAAAACCGCTGCTGGCCAGGGTGCGAACATGCACACTAACGTAATAGCACGCGCCTCGATCGGCAGGAACGCGTCTAACACGATGTTCTGCTTGACAATGCCCTTCAGTTGGCCATCACCATGAGCCCTTCAATCACCTTTTTTTCAATTTTATGGGGTTGAATGCCAGTCGCCACTATTAAAAGAGACCTGAATACCAACAAGTCTTGTGATGCGCTCGGTGACAGCCTATACTTTGAGATGTCCAGCGGCTATAGGTATGTGTCAAACTTCCTTGTGAAGGCGCGTCCGGGAGGCTGACCTTCTACTCTATGTTGCTCCTGTAGAATATATCGGCACAATGGATGGTACCATGTGTACTTCAACCATTGCAATAGCCATCCAGATGGTAATTCGTCGTTACACGTGTCTAGGTACTTCTCACTCACTTGCAGTTTCAGGATTGGGACAATGGGCCATTGCCGAGATTCCAAAGGATCCTCAGCTCTACCAAGTCTGGCTTTCCAATGTACGGCTGAAGCTCGACCGGAATCTAGAAAAGCTCAGAGAACTTTACAAGGAGCCTCGCGACACCTATGGCGACCGCTCCTTCCGCTTTTACATCACTCGGACCCAGCCAACAAAGTCAACACGCATCCAATGGGTGTGGGAATTGGATTGTGACCGAGAAATTCTGCACGGTAAGAATACGGAGCGTTTTCCGCCGGAGCTCATGCTGACCTATGCTGACTGGCCTGATATAGTTGATTGTCGACCATTTTTCCGACTGGCCAATGTCCCTAGAGGCGAATTATTCCTTTCGTCGATATCTGTGGACCATTTTGGTCACCGTGCGTGCTCGAAGAACCTCCCTCCGGAGTACCGTTACAAATGGAAAGTCGGCATGACTCCCCCATGTGCCTCTTCCGTGGAGAAGTATAACCAGCTGGTCCCAAAGGTCAATGTTATGTCTGCACGGAAGCTCTTGGGACTACCTGACAGAACGGGGAACTGCGAACAAGTTCGTAGCGCTCTCTACCAAGTGCTGGTTGGTACCGCCATGAGGACCTGGGCAGTTGCTCACGACATACCTTTGTTGGAACAAGTCTCTACCCCGGCAGATATACCTGACCGGCTTATAGAGCTTGGGCGAGCAATGTTGTACATTGCCTTGCACCCTATGATCTTTTGCAAATACGAATATCACCTGCGCCAGCCAGTGACATGTTCGCAAGACCGATTCCAGTGGGTACATCCTGAAGTCTGTGTGCAGTTTCAGACGCATCTGGAAGACGGCGATACCCTAAAAGCCTGTATTGCTTCTCTCGTCGCAAAAATCGGCGACAGTCCCAAACCTGAAGTCAAGCGGCGGACATTTGCCATCTTCTTCTCCTTCACGCACCTGAGCATTGCTCAGATCAACGTTCACCGAGATGGATCAGTTGACACCCGCCATACACCTGCCCTTCCCTTCCTCCCTTCATTTTTTGCCACCACTTCGTCAACACCCGGTATCTCAGCCCTCGTTGCCCTTTCGATGGCTTTGGACAATTCGCATATTCTCCCGAGCCAATCAAACTCGACGGTCATCGCCGGCCCTCCCCTTCCCGTTGAGATTTGGCATCGGATAGCTTCCTACGTGTCCTCGTGCTCAGACCTCAAGACGCTCGCAGTCCTCTCACCTCAATCGAGATCCGCCGCTCAATCCGTGCTACGCTACCCACATATCGCTGGACATCGCCTTCTCAGACCTCTTTCTGAGGCGGTCGACCCTTGCTGGGTGTCTCCTCGGTGGTGCAGGGCATTACAAGAGGATTACCATCCTCAAGACGGCGTACAGGAACTCTACTCTCGTGCGTTTGTTGCTTCCCAGGATGATCAATCTGGCCTGTCGATTCAGGTAGCTCCTGGAGACCCTCCTCTACGACCTCTGTCTCGGAGTTGGTCTGAGAGGAGCTCGAGTGTAGCATGGCTTGTGAAGGAGGGTCAGTTTGATCTGATTCCTGTTGATGGTATCCACACATTGGGTTGGTCGGTAAAATATGGAATTTCTCGAATGTAAAGCGTGCGGCCCCACATAGACCGATTCTTCGGAATACCGTATATTTGACTTAATAATAACTCCACCTTGCTCACCACCACGTTTTGCTCTAAAGCGCTCGATGCAGGACAAGTTACCTGGTGTTTGTCTCGTTTCCAGACGTTCCTTTTTTGGACGAATTTTGCGTGAGAGTCAACAATGATGCGCGACAGGTCGTTTGAGGGGTGTCACAGGCGTCGCCGCGCCTGATCTTAAAATTCCCACACAGACACCGCCGAAAACGGATGGGTACGAGACAACTGGTGTCAAGGACTCAACTTCCCCGATTGGTCGCGAACATTGCCCGCTTATCACGGATTGCCTGTTTTGGTACCGAGGCGCTCACAACACCCTTGATCATGATCATCCTCAAGCGAGAGGCTGACTGAAGACCTCCCATTGGAAGAAATCAGTCTGCCAGGATGCAACACGGTCCAGTGAACTCCGTTGCCCCTCTGGGAAAACTTTTGTCATCAGACGTCGAACATGGCTTTCATATTCGCTCGCTCGACTCCGGGGGTTCGCCCTCCGTACGCGCTTGCACGGCGCCCAGCTCATCTTCACGGAATATGAACAGTCAGATCGCTTCATGACCACCCACCGACTCAGGTATAAAAGCTGTGGTCACTTGAGACAAATTCTTCAGTCAGTCTCCAGTGAAGAGATCCCACTCCTCAGCTCAACGAAACGACTCCAACGACATCTTTTTGTTCATCTACTGCTCACTATGCTCGCCTCTCGCTTGCTTACCACTGTTCTTCTGGCAGTCTCAGCTCTTGCAGCTGGAACACCTAGGATCGACAAAACCAAGGCAGCTTTGCTCGTTGTCGACCACCAGGTTGGACTCTTCCACATGGTGAAGGACATCAATCCTAGCGAATACGTGAACAACATCGTTGCTCATGCTGCCCTGGGACCTCTCTTCAACCTCCCCACTGTGCTCACCACCAGTGCAGAGACTGGTAGGTTCCTTTTCTACGTCGCTCTTTTCAAATCACTGACTGATTTTTGTTGCGCTAACCGTATCCAGGCCCTAACGGTCCCTTACCCAAGGAGATCGTCCAGCTCCACCCTAACTCGACCATCGTTAGGCGCAATGGTGAGGTCAACGCATGGCACAGCGAGGAATTCCGCAATGCCGTTCGTGCCACTGGAAAGACCCAGATCATCTTGGCCGGAATTACCACAGATGTAAGTGGCGCATTTTTGACACCCTCTCGTCGTCTATACAATCGAGCGATTATTCCCTAGGTCTGCACCACGTTCTTGGCCCTCTCCTTGGTCGAAGAAGGATTCGAGGTCTTCGCCAACGCCGACGCGTCGGGAACCTTCAACAAGGCCATCGCAGACGACGCGAACGACCGCATGCGTAATGGTGGTGTCCAGGTCCTCTCTTTCTTCGCCGTCCTCTGCGAATTGATGGGTGACTGGCGCAACACTCCCGGTGCCGCTCAAGTTCTGCCTTTCCTTGACAAGTACGTCAAATGGTTCGTTAGCCGATAGTATCTGACCGTTCATGTTCTTGAATAGGTTCCTCCCGTCTTACGGCTACCTCGCTCGTGCGCACGCTGCTGCCACGAACAACGGTACCATTCTCCCTGGAGAGCTCGCTGGTCTGAACTAGTGATCCACCTACATTGAGCCCAAGCACCAGGGCTGGGAGGATGACACCTACCTGCACGTCAGGATCGTCGACTGTGCCGATATATGTCGCCTCCCTAGATATCAAAATCACCCATCAGTTCTCATCCCTTTCCCGTTTGTCTCCCATTTTTGTGTACCTCTTTGTACCTCGCCCTTCTGATTTTACAAAACACCTCGTTGCCCCTCCTATTGAATTGTGAGCCCACAATGTGGCGACTGTCAAGCCTAGTAGTAGGAGATGTTACCACGATCTCTGTTATTCAGGGACACGGGGAGGTACATGAACAAATAGTACGAATAGATATAGTACAACATCGTGGTCAGCACGGCTAGAAGGTATAGAAATGACAACAGAAAACGTGTGAGGCCTCGACAAGTCGGCCAGCAGGATCCGTAAGTGCAAGTAAAGAAGTTATAGAAATAAAAAGTCAATAACAATATAGCCAGCATTGCATTTGAATTCGGATGAAACAATGAACCTCGACTGTAGCGAGGCCCTCAAGAAGCTAAAGCTCGAAAGGACACCGAAAAGTGCAGTGTCCGCGTTCTCCTTCCGCACATAAAGCGGGTATTAGTAGGTTGGTTGTTTTGATCAACGTGGGTTACCACCATAAAACGAATCAATAGAGTGCTGATAAGACGTCCTATCCGCCTGGGGGGTTGGGTCTCGATAAGCCACCGGTGGCGCTAAGCGGGAGGCTGTCGTGTAGTGTGAGACTGCTGCTGCCTGGGATTGCGAAGGCAACATGTAGTGGGTGCGCTGGGCGGTGGCGACAGCGCTCATTGGCGCGGGGTTCGCGGGGGCAGAAAAGGGTGTAGCAACAGCATTATGCTGCTCATGAGTGGAGATGGACTGTTGGGAAGCATTCGGTGTGTAGAACGCCGTTTGCTGGGATCCATGGGAGGAAGATGGGGCTTGGTATTGATATTGTTGTTGCTGTTGTTGTGGAGCGGGTGCGGTAACAGCGGCAGCGGCTCCAGACGACGAAGCGACGGCATTGGACGCGCTTCCTGCGAACGGATACTCTGAAGTCACTTTTGCTCCGGTAAAGCGCGAATCGTCGTAAACGACGTCAGTTCTTCTGCGCATGCTGCCCTTCGGAGACGGTGAGTCCGTGTACTTTTCAAAAAGCCTCGAGTGCAAAAGCCTTTGTCGTGCGTTGTTCCGCCTCTTGAGGAAATTGACGATTAGGAGCGCACCAACACCGAGAATCACGAGCGATACGATGACGAACACCGCCGCTACTGCCGCCTTATTCGCCCAGAACCTAGAAACAAATGCAGTTGAGCGAATATGTCGGTAAAGCGACGAGGAGATAAACTCGGGGGAGGCGGTGATTGACAGATTGTTTCGTACCCTTTGGATGTTGCTCCCACAGCCAGAGGGGTGACTGTCGAGCTACTCTCCCTTTGAGTGGAAGTATGAGTTGTCGTGAAAGTAGGCAGAAAGTTTTCAGACACAATCAACGTTGTTTCGGGCGTCGGCTCAGAGGCGGTAGTTGACCTGGCTTGTGTTCGAGTGACTGTCAACACAGGGACCGTTGCGCTTGTCGATCTGTGTCGAAAATTAAAGCATCAACCATGAATATATTGCCCCTTGATGTATCAAATGAATGGACTCACGTCGTCGAGCTCGAGCTTTCGCTTGAGCTGATTGATGTCGTTGAGATTGATGTGCTAGTGGAAGTTGATGCAACTGAACGGGTGGAAGAGCTGGTAGTCAAAATCGTGGAGGAAGTTGGGACGGAAGACGTAGACGACGATGACTGGCTCGTAGAAAAGATCGTCGAGGAGTTGGCGGATTGGGTGGCGAATGTAGAGTTCCCAGCTGTGGAAGAAGAAGTTGTACTTGCGGGCGGTTCCTGGCGCCAAACGAGGCCATAACCACGAACAAGGCCGCGGTCCAGCAGATCGCGACGGTAGAGCTGAGGCGGCGCGTCTCCCCCCGACGCCGGGAATGAAATAAAAAGAATGGAAAAGACGGCCAAGACGGAGAGAACAGCTATGCCCGGAATGCGACCATACGACCTGCGAAAGATGGCATCCATGGCTGTGGTCAAGAGGAGGTCGCCCGTCTGCGCTGCCAGGAGCAAGAATGACCTTCCGCGAGGCGAAGTCGTGTATGAGGTGGAGGAAAAGGTGAAAGAGAGGTAATGGGAATAAAAGGGAGGAGGTAAACAGATATCTCCGGCTATTGTCCCTTCAACCCAGGAAATTGATCGCATTGGAGCGGGTTGCTACGAGCTACGAGGCTCGATCTCGAAACGGGGTGATTAAACGCCGCCATTGTCAAAATGGCGAAATTGTATTAGACAGGATACAGATATGTTTGTACATCAACATTTCGGCCATCTGGCCAGTGGCCAGGTTTGGCTGAGAGCTCCATGGCCATGGGCATGATGGGCGTCGCATCATTGACAGAGGTCCAGCTCAGCTCCCAAGACCCTTCTTGCAAAGTCTTCTGAGTAGTCTATCGAAACAGCCGTCATTTCAACAGTCAATTGTTTGAGCACCCCACTGGCGAGCTCATTTGCAATTTCGCTTTCATCCATTGTCTTAAGTTTGGCCCGCTGAGTTAATTCGTCGACCAACTTGTCCCGCTGAAGATGGGTCGGAATGTCAAGACGGACCCGGATTGTCAAGTTGAAACACATTACCTGGTCGTCCATCTTGTCCCAAATAGAAGGCAGCTCCACGACTTTCCACTTCATGGCTGAAAGATACCACCATTCCTAGATGAAAATTCAGAGAATGGTACAGAAAATCGCGAGCCATGTCTTACTTTGGATGCTATGTCACCCATGGGATCGAGGGAGGAGAATACATGGACGACAGGTTTTCCGCCATCCGGGCGCCTCCCCGTAAACTCTTGGCAGATAGCGACAAAATCATGATGCATGCCACCTCTAGCCCAGCTCACAAGGTGAGTTCGATCCTCATGCTCGTAGAACAACGGCCGGTGTAGAAACGCGAGAATGGTAGGTCTGGTGCCCGAGCCGCTGCGGAATGGGGCAAAGTGGATCGTGTCAAAACCAAACTCAGGGAAATGCTCTAGGCTGGTGACGGGAGCGGGTTAGTGTGCAACTTAGCTTTACATGGGGTCGGATTCAAGCACCTTTGGATCTTGTTCAGCTGGTAAATAGCCGTGGACGTGAGTTGTGTATGTAAAACTATCGGCAATGAAAACTGAACAGACCTCCTCATTTGATAGCCTGAGTTTGGACTGGATATCTTGCCAATAGTAAGGGCCCAAAACATAGGGCGAGCATGCGGGGGGTTCATTCCAATAGACGGTATTTGCAGGCCCTTTGATGGAGGACCGACGACGCAGAACGATTTCGTTTGAGGAAATAGTTGTTGGTGAGTCGTGTAACGTTTGCATCACCAATGCGTCAGCAATACGACCGACTGCGTAAGACGTACCTCCTCCATTTTCCACGTCTTCAGCAGGGCTGGAAGACCGGTGTGAAGGTCCCTGCCAATGAGCGCTCGGAAGGGGTTGTCTGACCGGTTGGTCGTCATCTTCAGTATCGGTGACTACGATCTCTCTGGACTGGATAGACACGTCTCGCCGAAATAGAGAAGAGTCGGAGGGAGGGCGATTAGTACCCCTAGCTGAGCCTTCGTCAAAACTCGGGGCGGGTGATGGGAGGGGGCGTGTTGTAGTCCTCCGACTACTTGTGTCAGAGCTATGATTGCTTCGCGGGGCTTCTCTGGCCTCCCTACGTACACCTTCGAGCAGAGCGGTGTCTATTTCATCCGCGTTGGATCTCTATCCACAGCGCAGCGAATGGGGAAATATACATTCCAGAGATGGAAAACAAGAAGAAAGTGAGTCATTGAATCCATGGGAAGAAAAGCGACAAGATTGAACGCACCCTTTCCGCGAGCAGATCCTTGATTACCTTGAGAGCATGAGTGTAACGTGCGTCTCTGGATGGGAGAGACCTGATAAGCTGGGCGTTTTGAGCCCTTAACTGGGTCAGCTCTTCTTGGAGGCTGGACGCATGGGTATCGAGCCATTCTGTGCGCATTTGAGCCTGTTCTAGTTCTTCTCTCAAGGAACTAATCTCTCCCTTCAAGGAAGCTTCTCTCGCCATGGCATCTTGCTGGAGTTTCGTCAACTCATGACGAACCGCATTGTACTGGTGAGAATAATTAGGGACAAAAAAGCAGGAAACTCGGATAAAACACCGACCCTTCGCACAATGTCTGCAGAGGTGGGACGAGTATTGTCTGCCATATCGCAGGAGAAGCCAGCAAAGGAGATGGAAAACCCTTGTGCTGGCAGCGCTGCACTATACGGATAGTAGCTGTACCATTCCCAAATAGGCACATTTGCTTCCGATGCTTGGTTGATCCGATCACTGGCCTTGGATCCTGCGTCAAAGCAAAATCTGCAAATAAAATGGTTGCAGAAATCCAGAACCACGTTGGATGGTCAGGAATACACCCCCATCTATTTCCAGCTGCATTCCAGTGCATTGATGATTTTTACGCCAACTGCCGACCTCCGTGCCGCAAAGTTTTCACGGATCGGCACGTGACTCTGCAATATGTACAAAGTTTTGGCGGCTGAAATTGGCCGCACATTTTCTTCTTGACTTTTCACCACTTCCGTTCACCAGTCTTTTCTCTATTTACACTAGATCACCATGTACTCGACCACTCTCCTTTTCCTCTCCTTCCTCTCGACCGCCTTCGCCTTCCAGGTCACCCGACCCAGTCTTACCCAAGGCTGGACCAACAACGGCCCTCAGACGTGAGTATCCGCAGCTTCACAATGGCAACAGTGCCTGACATCTGGTATAGTGTCACTTGGGACAGGGTCTCAACGGATGCCACAAATTTCACGATCGTCTTGACCAACACTGTGAGTTGTTTGACAAGCTAGCTAGTAGTCAGCCTCTTTTTGACCCGACTCCAGAATCGCCAACTTTTGTCCAGTGATGTCGTCCTGGCATCCCTCGTCGACGCAGTCTCTGCAAACTCGATGACTGTTAACCCTCCCAGTGGCGGCTGGCCCACTCCTGGTGGAAGCTACCGTGTTAACTTGGTGAGGAGCCCCACCGAGACCACCACCATCTATGCCCAGTCCACCGAGTTCAACATCACTGCCGGTGCCGCCACGACAACCATTGCATCCACTTCCACTGGCACCTCTCGAGCTGGCACTGCTACTGGCACTACCGGCACTTCTGGGTACGTACTCGATCACGTCCCTTGCGGCTTACACTGCCTCTGACGTAAAATATTATTAGAACAACTGCCGCGGCCGGTGCTGGTTCCGCCTCTGGTAGCTCTGACGGCGCTGCGACCACCGGAGACGTCTTCAGCAACAACAACAACGGTGCTGCCGCCTTGCCCTTCTCTGCAGGCTTGCTCGCCGCCGCTGGAGCATTCATCGGTGCCACCCTTCTCTAATTCCCTCACGCCCATGCCATTCATAATTCGTACGGACTTATTGGACATTTACGATTAGAGCGTTCTTTATTCTGTGTGGAGCGGTATCTGACGCACTTGAACGCGGACATTCATAGGGCATGGACTCGTATAGAAAATGGACAATTTTGAATAGACTATTTGGTATATTAATACGCATACACCGATATACATGTGCCTTGTCATTGTTAGAAGTCTTGCAGCATGATTGCTCGGCAAGGCTGGAGCTTTCTAGGTATCCTTGTAGGTCTTTGTTACTTCCCAACCGCTCCCCACCAACCCAGTCCGGCAACACCACCTGCGAGAATGGCAACCGGCGGTGGTACGTTGAACCATTCGACGGCGGTGAATGTGGCAGTCGAGACAACAAGCCACCAAGGCTCCTGGGCCAACGACACACCCCTGCTTGCCTCCTTGGTCAAGTATCCGATCTCCCAAAGCCGATAGACGGCAGTGAAGACAAACCCAACCGCAGCAGCATTCACCCCTCTCAAGATACTGACAACCTCTTGCCTCTTCCTCAACGCTCTCCATACGCTTTGGAAGCCCACGCTGATCCAAAGACCCGGTACGAAAATGCCAATAAATGCGAGCATAGCACCGACGAAACTTAGTCCAGCGGATCGGGTGGAGCTGGCACTCGTAGCAGCCAGCGCACCGAGGTATACTGCAAAGTTGAAGTTGGGGCCAGGCATGGCTTGAATGACGGCGAGACCGAGCAAGAAGTCTCGTGGCGAGACCCAGCCCGGCTCCACAACATATTCGCGGAGGAGCGGAATAACGACAGGGCCTCCACCAAATATGATGGTGCCTGCCAGAAACATGTTGTTGAAGATGGCGAGAAGGAGAGGAGGAGTGTGTAAGAGCCCTCGAACGAGCATTAAGGCTGTGAAGATGGCGAAGAAGAGAACGATGAGGAGGACGCCGAATTTGACAGGGATGCCGTGGCCTGATATTGAGTTGGTTGAAGGGCGAGCGAGGAGCTGGGGTCGAGCAGTGGTTGCATCTTGGTTGATAGAGGCATCGTCAGTTTTACCCGTATCAACACGGTCAACGAGTTCGATCCCAGATGTCAAGTTGCGTCCGGCTGCGTGTCTTCGATGGGATCCTCCTTCAGTTGGCTGGTCACCCCGCCCAGCGAGCCCACCCTCCATGAGCGGCTCCGGACTCGCGGAGTGCGTGTTCGACCGCTTCCGCCTGAGCTTTCCTATCCAAGCTCGAAGAAAACAATCCCAGAGGACCGTTATAGTCCCCGCAATGACAATGAGCACCGGGAAGTACCAAAGGGCATTATAGCACAACCCAGCGCATGCACCGAATACGACAAGCAACCTAGTCAGCTTGTCAGTGATGGCCTTTCTTGCGAGTTGCACTGCAGCCAGAGCAATAAGCCCGACAGTGGACGCGTTAAGTCCAGAAAGCAGGGCGTAGACGGGGTCCGGGAGCACGTTATCAATGCGTTGAACACCTAACGATAGGCCGAACATGGCTAGGGCCGCTGGAAGGGACCATAGGAGAAAGACGAGGGTTGCAGGAACGATCCCAGCTCGTATTTGAGCGATGTTGAACAGCATCTTGGTTGAGCCGGGCCCAGGGAGGGCTTGCGAGATCGCAAAGAGCTCTTGGTACTGTATGAATCGGAGTGAGTACGGGCAGATTAATAGACGGCCAGGGACGGATACGAAGACGCACAGTTTGTTCGTCAATCCATGGAGTCTTCCCCATACCGTCGACGAAACGACGATGGAAGATTTGAAAATGCACTGGTGGGCCACCAAACCCGATGAATCCCAGGTCGTATGTGCGACTGAAGACGTCCCACAGACGAGCACCAAGGCTGGAAGTGTTCACCTGATAGGCCTCTTTGGGTACACTGACATCGTCCCCTTTGAGCCTTCCCAGGACAGAGTGAATGAGAGCCGTCAGCGACATGGCGCTGCTCTAGCTGGAATGTCGGAAGGTGAGAATGAGTATGGGTACTGAAGCTAATGTTAGCATTTATCGATATATCTGTGAGCTTTCAAGTTTGAGTTGACAGCTGGTGACAGTTGCCAAGAGAAAAGTGAGCGCTCAAAGATCGCACGTGCGTCGATCAGGCACCTCCGAAATCGTATCGTACAAATCGGAATAAAATCGTGAAGTTAAAACTTGGAATACATTCGAGGCCGTTCATAACTCGGGTCGGGGTCAAGGAATACAGTCATTGAATTCGAACACAATCTCTTTCCATCATGACCTGCCCACTGCTCCCCACCAACATAATCCTGCCACCCCTCCTCCCAGGATGGCAGCAGGTGGAGGGACTCCGAACCATTCCACTGCGGTAAAGGTAGCAGACGCAACAAGTAGCCACCAGGGTTCTCTGCCTAGACTCGTCCCTCTCGCCGATTCCTTTGTCAAGTACCCAATCTCCCACAACCGATAAACAGCTGTGAAGACGAAGCCCACTGCGGCTGCGTTCACCCCTCTCAGGATGCTCACGACTTCTGGTCGCTTCCGAAGTGCCCTCCAGACGCTCTGGAACCCGATACTAAGGAAAAGACCGGGAGTGAAGATTCCAATGAAAGCTAGGATCGCGCCGGGGAGCGTTGTGGCTACGGAGCGGTTCGTCGTTCCGCTCAGCGTAGCTAATGCACCGAGGTACACCGCAAAATTGAAGTTGGGTCCGGGCATGGCTTGGATGATGGCAAGTCCGAGCAGGAAATCTCGGGAAGACACCCATCCTGGCTCTACAACATACTCGCGGAGGAGCGGGATGACCACAGGACCACCACCGAAGATGACGGTGCCTGCGAGAAACATGTTGTTGAATAATGCTAAGAGCAATGGTGGAGAGAGTAATATTCCTCGAAGGATCATGAGGCCTGTGAAGACCGTGAAGAAGAGGGCGATAAGGACGATCCCAATTTTGACTGGGATACCGTGCCCAGCGATCGAGTGAGGTGAGGGTTGAGGTGTGGGTGTTGAAGGTCTGGATGCTCCGTTTGTATTCTCGACGGCCAGGGCCTGGGCATCATCGAGGCGATTCACGAGCTCGATGGCAACAGAACCTGAACGGCCAACCCGAGGGCGAAGTTGGGGGGTATTATCCGCGCTCATGTGCTTTGAATTCACTGAAACCGATTCAGGATCCTGGGGAGCGCTCTCGATGTGGGGCGTTGGCGCGACTGGATTTTTGCCTGCCCTTCTTCTCCGAACAAACTTCGCGAGAAGGCCTCGGACCCAACGATCCCAAAGGACTGTCACTATCCCAGCAATAACGATGAGCACTGGGAAGTACCAAAGCGCGTTATAACACAACCCTGCGCCGCCGCCAAAGACTACCAATAATCTAGTCAGCTTATCCGTGATGGCTTTTCTGGCGAGTTGGACTGCAGCCAGAGCGATTAACCCAACTGTGGCTGCGTTGAGTCCCGAGAGAAGGGCGTAGACGGGGTCAGGGAGGACGTCGTCAATTTGCTGGACCCCAAGAGCAAGGCCATACATTGTGATCGCCACCGGAAGGGACCAGAAGGCAAAGACGAGCAGAGCGGGGATGAGCCCTGCGCGGATTTGTGCCACATTGAAAAGCATTTTGGTTGACGCAGGTCCAGGTAACGCCTGGCATACTGCGAAAATCTCTTGATACTGTCGGACATAAAATTGTGAGGAAGCGCAATTGGAGTGAAGAAAAACAACACACGGTCTGTTCGTCAATCCAGGGCGCTTTGCCTGCCCCATCTACAAACCTACGGTGGAAAATCTGGAAATGTACTGGAGGTCCCCCGAAAGCTGTAATGCCGAGGTCATATGTGCGAGACAGGACATCCCGTAGGCGCGCGGAAAGCTTGGAGGTATTCACTTGATAAGCTTCATCGGGTCCGACGCTGTGCGATTCGCCTTTGAATTTGACGAAAGCCGAGTGCAGGAGCGCAGAGAAAGACATTGTGGAAGGGAATGAACCATTTCGCCAGTGGGCCCTTCCGCCTGCGAATATACAAGGGTGGCGCTGGGATGGCGAATTGTTGGGAGAGATGGGGTGATATGTCGTGAAATGTGATTCGCGCGAATGTATACGTACGTAGACCCTGCTCAGTGCTCAGAGCGATACATCGAGGTCGAGGTTGGGATTGGACATATAACATGGTAGCACAAGTTGAGCACAAGAAACGGCCCTCCGACCATCCGAAGATCCGTCGAAGAATGTTGAGTCCGAGTCATCATCCGAAGAAATCACGGATCGCCTTGGAATTGCACCTATGGCATCGACTACCAACGCCCCCTCATACGCCCATCTTTTGCCTCCAAGCTGGAAAACCCAGGTCGCTGCTTGGTTAGCAGAAGACACACCTTCATTTGACTACGCTGGATTTGTCGTCGGTGAGGCTGAACGGGAGGCCTACCTGTTTGGGAAGGGCAAGGATCCAGCTGTTCTCGCGGGATCTCCCTTCGTCACTGAGATCTTTGAGCAATTGGGTTGTACGTGAGTGGTATTCTTGATGACTTGCTTCCTATCAGAAGCTCACCAGTCGACAGGGTAGAATGGCACATCCAGGAAGCAGAAGTGTTTGAACCCGTCAAGCATGTCGCAACAGTCAGAGGGAAAGCGAGGTTTCTGCTCCTCGGAGAGCGTATCGCATTGAACCTGTTGGCCAGGTGCAGCGGTATTGCAACAAAGTGTGTTCCGGAGTCGTCGTCAGTAGTATGGGCCACCCATATCTAATCTTTCCAGGTCAAAGCGCATCAAGGATCTGGCCAGGGGGTATGGGTACAAAGGCATCATTGCCGGTACAAGGAAGACTACTCCAGGTATATTCTCAACGTTTATTTCCCTAGACATTCAAAATTAACTCAGTCTAGGTTTCAGACTTGTTGAGAAATATGGCATGCTTGTTGGTGGGATCGACCCTCACCGTCATGATTTGTCGAGCATGATAATGCTCAAGGACAACCACATCTGGTCATCTGGTCCGTCCCAGTTTTCTACCACCTTTCCCGAATGTTTATCCCCTCCAGGTTCGATAACTGCTGCCATTCAGCAAGCTCGAGCTGTTGGCGGGTTTAGCCTGCTTCTGGATGTCGAGGTTCGCTCGGAAGCAGAGGCGGACGAAGCAATTGAAGCTGGCGCCGACATCATCATGCTGGACAACATGGAAGGAGATGATCTGCTCAACGCTGCCAGAAATCTGAAGGAAAGATGGAGCGGCAAGAGGAAATTCTTGCTTGAGAGCAGTGGTGGTATTACCGAAGAGAATCTTCAGGAGAGAGCCATCAACGGTAAGCCCTACCTGCCTCCTGTCTCCTTCCACAGTGCTCACCATGATGAATCTCAGAAATCGATATCTTCAGTACCAGCGCTGTTCACCAATCTGTGGCCCACGTTGATTACAGCTTGAAGATCCAGCAGCCGAGGCAATGATGGAACATTTAGACTATGGGACTAAATTGAACAATTCTACCGCATTTCCACCTCTTACGCCATCTTTATCAGCGCTAGACCAGCCTTGGACGTCCTCGATTGCCTGTAGGTTCTCAACAACGCTCTTCCATTTCTCGGTGGCGGACAGGGGAGGGAAAAAAGGATGATCTGTGCCAAAGAGCATCCGTTTGCTGCCCAAAGACCTCTTTACGTCCAGGGAAGTCTGGGTCGCTGTTTCTTCGGCTCCTGTCTTGTATCGGGAAGAGCGAGCGACAGCTTCGCTTGCAAAGCCCAACTCTTCCGGACCGTACGCAACAGCGTCGAGGTAGAGCTTGCCAATGTAGAAGCGAGCGTCGTGTTCAAGACGTGAAGCGACCACGGGATCGTGCACAATGCAAGAGGACAGCCTCGAAGAGAGGGCTGTCAAGGCTCCCCCTGAGTGAGCTAGCAAAAGCTTCAGTGACGGGAAGCGATCAAGGACTCCAGCGAGGATGAGTCGTGTGATGGCCTGTGATAGACCTTGAGCCCCAGAATGACCATGATAGGGTGATAACGCACAGTGGTAGTTTCGAACGGGAATCCAAGAGCGAGGGGTAGAACGTGGCCGTTGTCTATATCGCCCCATGCTTTCGCGTCTACACCGTAATGCGGGTGCACGAAAACAACCAAGCCTGCCTTCTCAATAGCGGACCACACTGGGTCAAGGGCCGGGTCGTCGAGACCTTTCCCAACACCTCTGGTTCCCATTATCACACCACGGAGGTGCGGCAGCCGAGAAATCTGGTTGACACTTGCAAGCACAGACCCCACCGACACGCCTGGTACGAGAGGAAGGAGACCGAATCCATACAGTCGCGGTATTTGGCTGGCGACTTTGGGGGAGGTGGAGCAGTACTGTTCGAGATCTTCGTTTAGCTCCAGCGCAAGTTTCTGGGCATCTGGTGGCGGGAGAAAATCGAGCCATGGGTTCGCCGTGCTCACGACAGTCACGTCGATGCCGTGCTTGTCCATGAACTTGAGCTTCTCTGCACGTCACTCAATTGAGGGCAATGAACCCGTATAGGAGAGGTGGCTCACCATTGCGGTCCCAGTATTGAGGTCCTACAGGCCGTCCACCGCTAGGTTCGTTGTCGAGGATGACAAGACGGTCCTCGGACTTGCCGTCTGGCGTTGCCAAGCTCTTGATTAGGGGGACCGACGAACGCGATCGGAGAAGGGCGGTGTAACGCGGCAAGTACACATGAGAGTGGACGTCAACCAACAACTTCAACTTGGTGCTGGCCATGATGAACGGGGAGAAGAGATGCACTGAACTGAGCGTACAAGGCGTGTCGTTGGGTGCACGCGGTGCGTCTGATATCGAGAGGCGGTAGATAAGCTCCTAGGTATTCTCCACACTGAATGTTGCTTCATTGACCGAACAAGCAACACTATATACAGGGCGAAATAATACAACAAAAAAGTTGTTGCCTGGTGTGAAGAAATATCCAGGTGGATTGGACGCAAAGCATAGGTATAGTTAGGGGTATGTCCGGGCCTAGTGTAGTAAATCGTCCTATGTATAGAAAAGGCGAAAGGCGTCGAAACGTCCGGCAAATATAAGGACAGACTCTCGAAAAACCCATTTAGGAACTACCGAAACGTCGAGAACTAGCTCATGCAAAGAGAGCAGGAACAAGGCCGGCGAGGGCAGCAAGGGCAGCAGGAGCAGCAATCGACATGGCACCATTCTTGTTTGGCACTGTGTCGTCGGTTGCTTGGGCGCCGTTGGGCAGGGTGGTCTGAGTGGACCCAGACGCAGTACTATCTCGAAAGGTCAGTTGTCCGTTCGTGAATACAGGAAAATTCTACATACGTCCTCGTACTGGAAGGAACGACGGTCGAGAGCTCGATCTCAAAAGGAGGGGACTGTGCGAGAATAGAGTTCAAGTTGGTCGCCTCGGCAACGATGTTGAGGACATATCCGGTGCCAGGCGAAGGCCAGCCGGCACTGGGAGGGTTGAGGGTGGTATTTCCAAGAGAACCGTCGACGAGAGCGGCAAGAACCTGCGGAGCAGGCATCAGAGCCGTGCTCTGTCCGAGGGTGCCATTTGGTCAGTCATCTGGCAGCGGGGGGGGTCCGGAACGTACGGGGTTGGTGAGGACAACGGTGAAGTTCTCTCTGTCAGTGGCGACACGGGTCCAAGTCAGGCTGGAAAGGAGGACTATGTAAGAAACAAGGGGTGTGGGCAGTGAGCACTATGATTTACCGCTGAGCGCCCTGGTTAGTCCACCCCTGGCTCTGGTTGGGGGATGTGACAGTGTAACCGAGGACGGTGGAGGCGCAGGCGAGGACAACAGCGGCGAAACGCATTTTGGCTGGCAGAAGGGGAGAAGAGAATGGACAATGAAGGAATGTGGACGTTGGCTTTTTATACGAACAAGGGTAGGAAATGAAAATAAGGCCAGCGTCCCTGAAGGTCCCTGAGCGTCGACCACATCATTCGGTCTCTGTAACGGGTGATATATATAGCTTAGATCGAGTACTGCCAGTGTATCGTTTCTGCCTCTGGCTAGGGCCTGAAACACAGGAATATATCCAAGCTGTGTCAAAGCCAGAGCCGCTCACCACTCGAAAACCAAATCGAATACCACCCAGACCAGCGGGAAGCCGTGCGGCGCGGCGCGTGGTTCACGCAAGGCCCGATTAATTGTGGGCGCTCACCGCTCGCCACGGCTGCCCACTAGTAACCGAAATTTATCTCGTTGTGTTCTGTGCTGGTCGAACACTCCGTCTTTATGAGCTGGCCGTCACTCAATCTCCCAGGTGACGAATGATGCTAAATTAGCAGTGACGGAGATGAGACCAGAATGAGCATCCAAAGTCCGACCTCGAGCCCTCGATGTGTACTTGTATCCCGGGGCAGCACAGCTGCATCTCTGCATGGGGTAAAGGGGCGGCTGCCGAAAGGTCATCCTGAGGGTCGAGGTTTACTTATGTCCATTGGCGTAAATGGTCCTCAGAGCGTTGTCGGGATTATTTAATTGCCTCATGCCTCAAAGGTTGTTGATTTCCAAAGACGGGAGTCCTAAAAAGCTACTATCTACGACCCTAGAGGCCAACTGGTCGTGTTCTGGCCAACTTTCATGATTGCTGCAGAAAATCTCAACGTCGAACATGTGCCTTCGTCCAGCCGGCTAAGGGGGCGAGGTGCTCGTCGCTGCCTACCCCAGTTTTGAAACTTGAAAGTACAAGGCTCCACCAAAAAAACCTTATGGGTACTAACATGCCCTCCCAAGATAACAAGCAATTGAACTGATCTTCGAATCTAGAGCATCTAGGGAAGGCGCGGAGTGCTGGTTAAACACCATCCGAGACAACAACCACAAGAGTTCAGGGCGAGCAGCGCACGGATTCGAAAACGCCGGCCAAAAGCAAAACCTGTGGGGACTATGACCTGGCGACCGATGCCTCTGACAAAGACCACGCTCACTGTTGAGGGAGGAACGTCAGGTCGTCGTATGTCGAGAAGGACCGCGAGAATAAGGCATTCTCAAGGGCAGCTGGACGTCTAGTGGATTGGCTAAACAAAACCGTTTTCCGAGGGAGATAAGTCAAGCATTCGGTGACAACGTAGCAGGGCTTCGGCAAACCGAGAGTATGCAGAACGGAATAAATCTCGTCTGCCCTGAACCATATCATCCTTCACCTACACTAAACTAGCCGATCGAGCTAGTTACGTGAAGAAAAGGGCAGCGTTTTCTGGACGGTCTGGATCGGAGACAGCTGATTTTTGACTCTGCGGATGGGGCGAACCCGTCAGTCCTTTGCTTGGTGAGGCTACTCTCTTCTACAATTATGGGAACTTGCAGGTGTTGCAGATGGTTAGTGAGCCGTCAAATTTAAATCGCTGAACTGGTCATCGAATATCCAGAGCCTGCTATTTGGTAAATTATGTGGGACATACATGGTTATACCGTGGTGGCAGGAAACCTTCTAAGCATGCTTTCTGCGTCCATCCACAAATCTTTCTGTTTCCACACGTGAACGACAATTGAGATTATCATCCAGCATGCTTCCATAGTCATTGAGTCTGGGATATCCGAGGATGCAGATGTCGAGGGGGCGAGCTTGCGTTCGATACGATGGCTGAGAAGAGCCATGCAAGCTCGGGCTAGATTTCGGAGAAGATTCATATCGTCGGCACTGATATGGTCGTCAATTCTGGAGAGTAAAGCGAATATCCAATGGGCATGAGAGCTTCGTGGGTGGAAAACATCCTGGCCCTTCTCAAGGTGGTTGTTTATCCAGTGGGTAAAATACATCAATAAATGAAGAGCGGTAGGCTTATTCGACGTCAGTAATGGTGTCTGTGAAAAAGTCGGCGACTCACTTCGTCTATCTCTTTGATGAGCTTGGTGGTGGGTTCTCGAGGTGTCAAGATCGGTATGTCGGAAACAACAGCATCGTCCATGCTGGTGTCACGATCTGAAGGCGCCGGTGTACCCGACGGTGTTGGCAGGAGCTCAGTGGGGTCCACCCGCAGAACTTCCTCCACCTCTCCTTCGTCGTTCAATAAGGAAGACTCATATATTATGACCTCAGATATCTCCTCTTGTTCAGGCTCGTCAGCCCATCCTCTCATTCCTATTTGTCTCGCTCCTTGTTTCTTCTGTTTCTTCTTGGACGTTTTTGTGATGTTCCATTCTGATTCTGGCCTACCCTCGAGAAATGCCCACCACAAGTCGCGTTCCCTTTTATCTGGCATTAAGCGTCGACTGGTGTCGTGAGCCAGACCGACATACGCCGTCGTTTGGTTCAGATTCTGGAAGCCAAGTCAGCAGAGCGATAACGAGAGCATCTGCGTTTCCACTCACCGCTTTGAGGTGACCAAACCTTGTCTCAAGGAGTGCACACCAATCATCGGTGGGAAGAGCAGGATGTGGAGACTGACTTGAGCTACCCGAATGTGGTATTTGTGGTCTTGTGGACTCTGGTGGGGAGGTGTAAGGGTTGCTCACACGCGTGAAATCAGGCAAACGGCGTGCATCGCGCCTAGTAGATCGTTAAGACAGTGGTGGTGATACCAAGTGCATCACATACCGCACGGTGAAAAGGTACTGCAGTCCGTCCATGGGTTCACCATCAAAGTCACCAGGTAAATCGGCCACAGGAAGGATCTGCTTCCCAAACGCCACTTCTTCGCCATCAGAGTCGTCATCATGGAAATCTCTTTTCCGTTTTGACGAGGGTGGCATGGTTGGAGACGGTAATAGACGGTAATGGTGTAATGGTATTGGTCAAGGACGCGTGCCGTCAAAATGGCAGACCATCAAAAACTTTAGATCCCGCTCGCCCCGGCGCCTCTTCTCCTTGACAGGCTCTTGCCACTACTCCCTCCTATCCCCTACCATGAGTGGCGAGATCGATGAAGATGCTATCACAGCTGAAAGCCTCCAAGCGCAGATCGACATGTCCATGTCGTTCGCCCAAACTCTGGTAACCTCCTGGGTAAAACCAAGCTCCAAGGCGAGCAGCTCACGGAGCCGCCTTCTCGAAAGTGAGCTTCTGGAAACCGCTCGTCGTCGTCCAAGGTGTGTGTGTGAGCTTCATCTTGCTCTCTAAACCTCAGGCAAACACATCTGTCGGCAGACTGGGTGTAGGAGCAGACACCTCAGAAGGCCGTGCATTATCTCGAGATACCGCGCGTCTGAAGGGCCAGCTTGTTGGCAAGAAGAGAGGCAGGGAACAAGCTGAAGCGGCTCATACCAAATCTCAAGTCGACTATGAAGATGCCGAGGAGAGTCGGGCTGGAGCCATCAAGAAGAAGGCTAAGGCGGATCCATTCGCTCCCTCTCACAAGAAACTGAAGGCGCCTATTCACCACCCCTCTTCTGCTCAATCAGGTGTACCTGCATCTCAGGCAGGCTCCACTAAAATGACAAGCATTGTAGCAGACGCAGCCGAACTCAATGTTCAGCTACACCCACCTTCACCCAAGAAAAAGAAGAAGACTAGCCATGTAAATGCCACTGCTGTTGAGGAGTCTTCCAGCTCCAGAGATGCTAGGGCCTTGCCTTCATCTAATTTCTCAGCGGCACCAGACAAATCGGTGTCAAATTTGCCTGATTCTCTCAAGGGTCCCATTTGTGAGTCGCCTCCGGGGATAAGTTTGTATTCAAACAACCAACTTCTCTCAACAGTGAAAGACAACGATGTACTGGACATCCTTTCAACAACGTCCGGTTCTGTTGCCAATAACGGTACGATATTCGACCCGTCAAAGGGGCATCAAGTGACATGTTTTATAGACCTTCCGCAATCCAACTCAGCCAACGTTTCCAGGTTCCCCCTGGCATCGCTCGTAAAAGTCTCGCCAACCAAACTCCCCACCGAACTACGGGACCAGCCAATCTTAAACTTGGAAGCGATTTCCAGTGACAGCGACTCTGAAGGAGACCCTCCAAAGTCTCCTCAAACGGTCTCGAAAAGGAAGAGGAAACGGCGAAAGAAGAAAAAGAAGAATCTTGTTGATAACAGCCCAGTTGCCCCCGAGCCTGCTCAATCGCCACAAATCAGATTGCTGATCACTTGAACTTTGCTACGCTTTATTAGCTTAGCTACTATCGAGCTATTACATGGCTTGGCTCTGGAAGGAGGTATCTGTATCCATGCTTGGGTATTTATCACGCATCTAGTTTACTCGGTAAGGACATCATTAATACAGCAATTATGCGCTCATATTCTAAACTCTCCCTGGAAGCCCTGTTAATACGACACGGCACACACCGAGTTATAGTCTTACCTCTCAGGCGTTCATTTCTGCTCCCGAACTGGACGGCTTTGCAGAGTCAACCTCCCCAGCTCCCCAGTGGAGTTCCTGGTGATACAGGGTGGCTCTCAAACCCAAATCACATAGCAAGATCCATTCCAACGGCACCAACAGAAACTGCGCTTTCTGGACATCCCGGTGGTGGTGGGGAATGGTAATTTTCCGTCCAGAGAGATACAAAGAGGCTTCTCCATCGGCTTGCATCCGGTAGATGACGATCATGGCGAAGAATGCGCCGAACCAACCGAGGCAGAGTATAAATGCGATTGCGTTCTGTGCCTTCGATGCTACCGCCCGATCCAATGGTCGGAAACATGCCATGACCAGCGCAGTCGAATGGTATGATAGGGTGAGCAGTCCCAAGGTCGGGTTGCACCAGAACTTGAAGTTAAACATGATCAACGGTTTTCCAGGTGAGATTTACTACTCGGAAGTGACTCACGGATAAAACACCAGAATCTACGGTAGCCAAAATTGTCAAGGACAGCGCAGCAGCAAGCGATAAAATGTGAAGAAAAACGAGGCTGTACGGCGACGGGGGCATACCAGGGTACTTGACTCTCGCGACCAGCGCTGAGGAGAAGACCGCCCAGCGAGAGCCTAAATTGCGGAATTCGCCTCTTATGAACCAGGTCAGGCAGGCTGTGACGTTTTCTCCGGCACATGGTTCGAGGGGGGTATGTGGGCATTGACGGCATTCGGGCGCTGAGGCCGTTTGATGGATGAACCCGCCCACCAAGGATCTTCAAAGGGTGCAGAAGTATCAGAGGTTGTAGATGTGAATGTCGTCATATACCTGCGCCCGTTCGGACCTGAGTTCTCATCGCCGAGGCTCTTGGTGGACGAACCAGCTACCATAGCCAACAGTCGGGTTCGGGACCCGGTGCGAATGAATGCTCAGAAACATTAATTATACTTGCAGGAGACAGGATAATAAAAGATCACGGCGCTGCCCGACTCGTTCACCAGGTGGCCGGCCTGTTCCTGGAGAAGTGGGGTAACCACGTATTCACCCTTCAAATTCCCTGATGAATACTTTATGATAGAACCCCGAGAAATATATTCCTCACGCGATGAATGCCCTAGTACTACAAATAAATACAACGGGAGCGACCGTCTAGTCCTGGTCTCCGGGAATGATTATGTATGCGTATCGTGGTACAAATGCAAATGGTAGTGCTACAGCAGAATAGATAAGTCGTTAAAGTGTCATGGAGCGAAGGACTCTGCAGGTGAATAACGGCAAATGATCAACGTTTACCGTTTCGTGGTATGACGTCTTTGGGTCGACGGCCTTGGAGCAGGGTATGCGCCGGGCATGGTCCTTGACGAGGATTGTGAGGAGCGGTGAACAGCCTTGGGTCGTGAGCTCGTGGAGGACTGGCGACTCTTGGAAGAGTAGCTGGCACTGCGGCTGTCCTTGGTGAGCCTTTGGGAAGCGGTTCTTGTTGACCTGGAAGACGACTTGGGAGTTGAGGAGGATCCGCCCTTCTTCCCGGTAGCCTTGGCATGGCGCCGCATAGTGTCCTTGTATCGTTTAGCATCGACCATTTCCCTCATGCCCTACGAGCAGAGACGTCAATGACGTAGATTCTCTAAAGCCTGATGAGGTAGACCTACCCTTGTCCTCAGTTCCTCATTTCCTGTGAGAGTCCCTCTCATCTTTGCCAGCCAGCCGTGCAAAGTGTTGGGTGGCGGTCTACGCCTGGTTCCGTCCGAGCGTAACTGTGAGGGAGCTCTTGTCAGTACATTTTCCCTAGCAGTCAAGGACTGTAACTTACAGAATTCGACCATTCGATCTTCATCTTGAAGGGAGAATGCTGTAATCGCAGTGGAAGTTGGTGGGAGTTCTATGCCCCACCAGTAATGGTCCTGAGGCCCTTTTATCTGGTCACGGAACACACCAGCATCAACAGGAATCATCTCCATCAACATGTTACATAATGGGGCCTCGTTGCAGTTGTATGTTGTGGCGAGCCAAAGCCTCGCGACTGGCAGTGCGAATTATGAGAAATGGATGCCCAGCTCAGGGTTTCAACCACGGAAGTCTGTGTTCAGCCTGCTGGTGGACACGATGGTCCCTGTTAAGGGAAAAACCGTTCCTGAACACGTTTAACTGAGGCGAAACGCTTGGAACAATAGCATGGGAGGAGCTTGAGACCAGTCGGCGAAAGAGCCATCAACAAAGGATCGACGTCAGTTGCTGAGATGTGGCCAAGTAGAAGATGTGAGACCTCGTTTTCGCTGCGTTCATTGGGGTGTAAGCTTGAGGTCTGATTGCCAGTGATATGTTAGCCGCTGAATTATATATCATAGATCACTTACACCGCCTATGATCCCGGACTCCGCAAAGCACTAAGTGCTGCTGCAGAGATTGGCCTGGGTTGCGGGCACCGGTAATCTACATTCTGCTACAAGTTCATCATGACTGGAAATGCGTCATATCGAATAATACGAATTCCCCTGAGATATGCTAGTGTTGTTCTGTCGCGTCACAAAAAACTGTGGATGATGAACTTGTAAAATTTACGGAGAGCGTCCTGAGAGAGAAGAAAGGCATTTGCATCCCTCCTGACGTAGAGCCGGAATCCTGTACGAGGCACACAAGTGGTTACCAAATGCTCTGAGCAGAGTGCGCCAGCGGACGTGATGAATGAGGCAACAAAGGGGCGGGAACGGACGGCAGGGGCTCCGAGACCAAAGGGGAGAAGGGTAATTTTTTGTGTCGTCGAGGCAGGGAAATTCTGGCAGAGACGCAAAAAGGAAGGAGACACCGCCTTTGGTCTGAGGTCACATCCGGCATGCATTTTGCCACAAAAGGCTCCGCACGCCGTCTGCCAGATTAGGCAGGTCGCTCCTATTGTGCTTTGTTGTCCACGGCGCGTCTGCCGCCACGTGTGACGCCTTCGACACCGCCCCATCAATTCGAGCGCTAAGATTGACCGCAGCACCGCCCTAGCAACCCCCAATCTTTCGACTTTGAGTCGTAAGGAGAATCGCGCTATGGGTCAGGACGGGAGGTTCCTCCACCGAAGCTTAGCGGTCGTGAAAAATTGCCGCCCAGAGCGCATTGCAGACAATACAAGTACTCGCTATCCAGTCTGCTTGAGATGCAGCAAGATATCCTGACCTCCCGAGTCGTTCTCTAAATCTCGCAAACGGAAAACATGGTCCAGTGGAAGAACATCAATACCATCATTCAAAACCAGCTCTTCCTGGGAAAGTGGGTACATTGTCTTTTCCATATAGAAGTTCGACTCTGACCCACTTACACCAATTGATTAGTATACTGGCACCTCGGTCAACCCGTTCTTTGACAGACCACGGGATCACCCATATTCTTTCCGTCTGCACGGACGAGATTCCAGCAGAAAGACCGCAATCAGGAATCACCCATCTGCGTATTCCAGTGGAAGACGTAGAGTATGCCGACCTTTTGATCCATTTGCCTACGGCTTGTCGCTGGATCGACCAGGCAATCAGAGGCGGCGGAGTGGTGCTGGTCCACTGTTATCAAGGCCTCTCACGAAGCGCTGCAGTCGTAGCGGCTTATAGTGTGTTAATTCTCTTTTAGTTGCTTCTGCAGCTAACCAGAAACGCGCTGCACAGTTATGTGGTCCCGGCGCGTCGGTGCGACCCAAGCGTTAGAGTTCGTTCGGAACGGTAAGAGACCAAAAATATCTTGTTGGCGCAGTTTCTGATAGTATGCACTATCCTTCAGCTCGCGAACAGATTTGGGTCAACGCCGGATTCCAGGAACAACTTGTGTTGTTCGAACTTTGCGGATATCAACCGTCTCCTGCTAATGGTGTCTATTTCCAGTGGAGATATAAACTCGATCGGACGATTCAGGCGAATGGCCTCCAGTGAAGATCCTCGGGAAAATCTACCCTACAATGCATTGGGCTCCCACCCAGACTAATATCTCATCACCAATACACCCAAAGGTGTTGTAGCCTGACTGAACCTTGCTTTTCAAGACGCTGTTACTGTACAATAGTGTTATTGCTTTCGATTGCCTCGGTTCGTTTTCTTTCGTCGATTGCTTCCATTTATTTATTTGTGCCCAACTATATATTTGCAAGAGCCCGACAACTGTATCAATATCGTTTCGTTCCCGTAGATGCATTCCCAAATTGAAATATTTATTGCCTTAACAGCATTCCCGTTCGCGCCACCATCTTCTGCAAGCACTTTTCCACCAGTGTCCGAGTCTGACACTTGAGAGTGCTCCCTCATGGCGTTGTTGCTCATGCTCGCACATATATTCGAGTCCAGCGCTACACGTAAGTAGCACTGGCACAGACACACGCCTCGACGTGTACTTCCGCTGCGGACTGGTCATGCTCGATGTCAAAGTACTCATTTTCTCGCGAAACATGCAGTCATATCGAGATAGCCGCACACCGCAGCATTCCGACCCTGCTGCGACTGTAGTAGAGCTACGTGTCCTGGCAAATGCGAAAGAATATTAATAGGGGGCGCCGTGTTTGGATGAGATTCCCAGAGCGGAAGTTAAAATTGGGAGTCAGACGCAAACTGCCAACAGCACCAAATCTTTCCGCCAACGCTGCTCTTGACTACTTACTTTTATCGCCATCCTCCTCTCTGTACTCATAGTCCCCGGTCGCCATGGGTCTTACAATTTCAAAGGTGTTGAGCCAACTTCTCGGGAAGAAGGAAATGCGTAAGTCCTCGTCGACGCCCGCACCCGACCATATTGTCTAATGACACTTCACCTCAGGTATTCTGATGGTACGCCCATGCCAGCTGCATTAGAGATTCATGTAAACTCAAAGGGCGCTCTAGGTCGGTCTTGACGCCGCTGGTAAGACCACCATCCTCTACAAATTGAAGCTCGGTGAAATCGTCACCACCATCCCAACAATCGGTACGTGTCATGATTCAAGGGCGGGCTTCGTAGCGTTCTCATGGTTCGAACAGGATTCAACGTCGAGACCGTCGAGTACAAGAACATTTCGTTCACGGTGTGGGATGTTGGAGGACAGGACAAGATTCGTCCCCTGTGGAGGCATTGTACGTGTCCCGATCAAATTGTAATCAAACGTCCTACTCACCATCGGCGCCCTCCCCCCAGACTTCCAAAACACCCAGGGTATCATTTTCGTCGTCGATTCCAACGATAGGGAGCGTGTATCGGAGGCCCGTGAGGAACTTCAGAGGATGCTGAACGAGGATGAACTCCGAGATGCCCTTCTCCTCGTCTTCGCCAACAAGCAAGATTTGCCTAATGCCATGAACGCCGCCGAGATTACTGACAAGCTCGGTCTCCATGGTTTGAGACAGCGAACTTGGTACATTCAGGTGCGCAGTTTTCCTCCTTCAATGTGGCATGCTGACTGATTAACACGTGTACCCAGTCGACCTGCGCGACGTCCGGTGATGGTCTTTACGAGGGCTTGGAGTGGCTGAGCGCCAATATCAAACGCAGAGTGTAACGGGGTTTAATATTGTGGCCGCGGATGGATACCTTAGACCTGTCCTTATACGATCTTACGAATCCGTCATGATACCGAAACGTATCCCTCTGCTGCTGTCGTAGTCTCGGTCGTTTCTATACTACATATTCTCTTTCCCTTCCTGTCTTCACCTATTTCTTATTATGACCTCATATTCTCCCTTCATTATTTTGGGTATGTCTTTAGCGGAAGGATACTGGTACTCTACACTGCTCTAGGCAAGCCTTTACCATATCTTGCGCATGAGCCCTACTTAAGATGCCATCTGCCCATATCTGTTCTCATCGGGTCCTAGCGGTTCTCTCCCGGGAAGATTCTACCAACAGCGTCTGCTTCCTTGCGGCGTTTCTCCGCTTGCTCTCGTGATGCAGCATCTCGAAGTTGTGAGCCATACTTGGCCAGCTTGTCCAATAAGGCCTGTAGCCTTTTTGCTTTCACTACCGCATAAGAGGACTGCCTGTTTCCTGAGACCAGGTATTCCTGGACAGTGTTGTTGAGAGGGATGGAAGCAGTCTGGAAGGTTTGAGCTGATTAGTTCGACCGAGGCTTGAGCAGTTCGCTAAGCGATACTCACAAGACGCAGCTCGGTGAAGACGGAGGCAAGATGACCTCGTCCGATCCGTTTCAGTTCATCTTCAAGGAAGTCGACGTCGATCAGAATATTCGAAATTGCATTCTCGTTCAACATGGGTATGTCCCTTCCGCCCAAGAAGTTCTAGTGACAAGTCAACGGTATCGTACAGCGGAGAAAGCATATAGCTCACCATCAGACAGTCTGCGATATAGGTAAGAGCACCCTTGTAGGCTTCATCTTTATAAGACTCTTTGATGACCAAAGAGTCCACGACTGTTGTAAGCCAATTAACCAGTTCATACAGGTACATGCTAGGTGATGTTTCGCGAGACTTTGGGGTCCAGTCATACTCTGAGAGTTCGAAGAATTGGTCCAGCTTGGAGGAGATGAGACCAGCTATGCGTCCAAGAGAGCGAGATAATGTCGTCTGGAAAGAAGAGGTGGCATTCAGGCGAATGATGCCACCACGTTGTGAGGATCTTTGCTTAATATTAGTACTGTGCAAGATGGCTAGAAAGGTTGGCCCCAAACCTGAGATTGGTGAGTGAGCGCTGTAGCTCCGCACAGGCTGCCTGGAAGTGTTCCAAATTGGTAATGATTTGGGCTATCTGTGTCAGAGTTGATGTGCCGACAAGCCTTTGTCCGACAGCCTCGCTGATGTGTTTGATCAACAAGTTATCCAACGACTGCAGTCAAGAACGTCAGAAGGACAAGGAAGTATCGATTGAGCACTCCGAACCTTGCTCAGAATTTCGTCTATATCACGATGATGCCCAGAGACCCCTTCAACGAATGCGTAGAACTTCTGGATGAATAGGCGAATCTATTGAAAGATGAGAGCAATGCAGGAGAAAGCTGGTGAATCCCTACATCTTGGCAACATAGAAAGAAGGACTGCGACCAGGGAAGCAGCTGCGGTGTTGGCCCTGCAGATATGTCTTCTTTCTCGCTTTCCTGTAGCCAAACAGTATCGAGGACGGTGTTGACATCTGTCGTCGTTTCCGCTTGCATAGGTATATGATCATCTTGTCGAACGATCTGATATATTTTAGCAGATGTTGGGACGAACTCGGAAAACCATCACCATTTCAAACCGTTTGCTGAATTGAGATTCTAGCAAGCTCGCGTACTTCTCGAATAACACGAGGATGAATTTCTGCAATGATGTAGTTGGGAAGGAGTAGCTCTTGACGTACGGGCACCATATGAGTAGTGATTTTCTCGGAAATAAGTCTACATACCTCTAGTGTCATGATGAAACTCAGCAAGCTTTCCTTGACACGAAGAAAGGCCTCCGGATCTTGTTCCCTGTGCAAAGCTTCTTCAATGGCACTGGAGAGTCGACCAACAAGAGCGTCCCAAAGCTCTTCGACATCTTTCTGAGATCGGAAGGTGCCTGTTGTTTCCAGGACATGGGATTCTACAATAAAGAACCCAGATATTTCTTGTGTCAGAGCAGGCAGAGATGCCAGACGCAGAGGGGTTGGAAGAATAAGGTCAGATTGGGCCTGACAATCAGCTTGTGAGTGGACGAGCGGGGGGAGAACGCAACCTCTACATGCCTTCCTGTCTGCCTGGTAAGATCGCTGAAGGTCATTGAGTGAATCGAGGGAAGTATAGATGTGAATGCATTCAAAGAGAGGTTTGAAGTCCACCTGCAGCTTCTCATTGTTAAGAACATTGACTGCCGTTTGAAAATAAGCAATAGACAAGGCGACTGAAGCGTACAGTGCTTACACTCTGTCTTCTCGTAGGTTATCAACTCGACAGCACTACCGACGCGACTCATTCGCAGGAGTGGGTCCTTCTCGCGCTTACTCCTCCATCTCCGTGTCCGTGTCTCCATGGACTCAACGGCCAGTCTGCCGACTTCTGTGCTGTTGTTGCGGATTTCTAGGAGCCATTGCTTCATAGAGGCAGTGACTGCGTCTTTGATCTGGGACCGTAGAGAAGGTAACGAGGAGAGTAAGTGCTGGAAGAACGCTGTTTGTGAAAGCGACGTCGACGGCATATTTTGTATGTCCTCGAGAGACTGGAAGTTGATTGTATTCAATAAAGGTATGATACGAGGCACAAGGGGGTAGACGACCGACCCTCAAGGCACTCCAGTACCTCCCCGCCTTGACCATCTCTCCGACGCGATCCACGACGTCCAAGACACGGAGGCATGCCTGCAGCGTATCAATAGCCTCGTCCATATTGGCAGCAGTCTTCTTTGTCTGGAGCAATGCGCGCTTCTTCTCGACCAAACCACCGCCGATCTTGGCAACACTGTCGTCCAATGACGCGATGCTCTCCTTCATCTTGTCGGTGTAAGATTTGACCGTGAACAAGGTTGACACCGACGAGATGAAGTCCTGGTAGTTTTCACTGCATATCTTCTCAATCTCGGCATCCTTAGAGTCGATAAGGGCCTGCACCGTCCTGAGGTACGCCTCCTGTTGCCGGTTGGCATGAATCTGGCGTATGATGGGGCCAAGCTGTTCTAAATTTTCTGAAGAGGAAGCTGGATCGAGTAGATGAATTTGTTGGAGCTGCTGGTCAATGTGTTCCTGGGTGAATTGTGTACGTCTACGCGGAGGCATACTTGCGCCGAGGGAGAGGGAAACGTTGAGGGCGTCTTGTGACAACGGACTTGGGATCTTGCCGGCGGGATGTTTGTCTCCAGCCTCCACTACAAACTCATTTTCAGCCCCATTTGTACTAGTTATGATATACCGAGAAATCGCCGACCACAGAAAACAACCCTCCTCACCCCCAATCTCATTTTTCCATTCTCAACCTTCTACAGCCATGACGGAATCAGTATTAACAGTAGATGCGATGTAGGCGCTTCACGTTCACCCATTCAATTTCAATCTCTCTAACCATATCTTGTGACATGGCACAGTCTCTTTGACATGGACGGCACCCTCGTCGATTCAACGGCAGGAGTAGAAGGGGCCTGGCACGAGTTCAGCATCTCCTACCCGGGTATTGACGTGCACGACATCCTAAGCTGTGAGTTGCAGCGCCCGCTCCACATTTCGGCTCTTCAACTTTCCAATGCGTAGCTGCACACGGCGTTCGCACTGTCGACAATCTCAGAAACTATTGCGGCATCCAAGATCCAGAGCTGCTTGAAGTCAGATTTAATTCCGTGCCCTTTGCTCCAACGCTAACCATGCCTCACTGCCTACACCTTGTTCCAGAAAGAAGCACTACGGTTCGAGCAAGCAATTGTCACATCCGCGTCCAAGGACGGAGGCAGCGGGATCAAGATGCTGCCAGGGGTGTCAGAGGCTCTGAGAGAGGTCAGCGCTTCATGTCGCCTTGAAACACGCACCGTTTTCAGCTAGAGCTCGCCAATGCCAGATTGAATCGAGACGTTTCCTTCCCAAGCCCCTTTGGTGCATCTGTACTTCTGCGACCCGGGAGTACGCGACAGCCGCCCTGAACATCACCGGGGTTCCGTTCCCTGAGGTTCTTGTCGCAGCCGAAGACGTGGAGAAGGGAAAACCTCACCCCGACCCATATCTACTTGGAGCCCAAAAGCTCGGTGTCGATCCCAAGAATTGTTAGTCATTCTCAATGGGTCAGTGTCTCAACATTGATGCTCACAAAATGTCAAGGTGTTGTATTTGAGGATGCTCCTTCCGGTATCCGGAGCGGCCTCGCAGCAGGGTGCAAAACTATCGGACTTGTGACATCCCATTCACGAGAACAGGTCGAATCTGCTCAGCCGAATTATGTTGTTGACGACATGACCAGGTGGGTACCAATTCCTTCTATTCTGTCCGCTGTACCGACAGTCCGGCTTGCAGAATTTCTTTCCGAGTTGTCGGAGATAAAGTCGAGGTCGTGATAAAACCCTGAAGCCATATTAGAACAGATTATGTATAGACTTCCACTAGAATGCTACTAGATTGCGTCGACTCGTAGAGTAGATAGAGCGAACCTGGAACTCATAAAGTAAGCTGAGAACGATTAACCAACGGAATGAAAACGAAGAGGTATAGGCGCCATGGGTATTCGCAATCGCCAAAACGATGCAAAAAATAGGAAAATTCATACAGGAACACCCCTCAGTATTCCGCCTCTTCGTCAACATCGGCCGAGTCGGTGCCGACTTCTTCGTAGTCCTTCTCAAGGGCCGCAAGATCCTCCCTGGCCTCAGAGAATTCACCCTGCATCGAGCATACATGAGTCGGGAGAAGTGTAAGATAGGAATATCAAGCCTGACCTCTTCCATACCCTCACCAACGTACCAGTGGACGAAGGCTCGCTTGGAGTACATCAGATCGAACTTGTAGTCTGTAAAATGGTTGAGAACACAGGTTCTGTGATGAAGAAGGGAATGCTAACCGAGTCTTGCCCATGCAGCAGAAATGGCAGTCGTGCTGACAATAATCTGCATCAAATCTGCTAATCGCTGTAGAGCAAGGTTGCACTTACTTGGAAAGCATGCAAAGGCTGCGGCTAGTCTTTGCCAAGTCACCTCCAGGGACACATGCAGAGGGCTCATTGCAGACACCGAGCTGTTTGTTGAAGTGGTCAGAGATCTTCATAGTACGTGCGTTAAGCAGAGGGTACCAACTTTGAAACCAGTGGGGCACCAATCGACGAACTGAATGGTTCGCTTTGTCTTGATGGTAGCGATGGCAGCTTGAACGTCCTTGGGGACGACATCACCTCTGTACAACAAGCAGCAGGCCACTGCAAAGCGCGTCAAATACTTATTGAAGCTTGAGATGAAGTGACGCACTGTATTTGCCCTCCTTGGGGTCGCACTTCACCATTTGATTACCGTTCTCGAAGCAAGAGAAAGTCATCTCAGAAACCGAATTCTGCTCGTGGTTGGCCTTTTCAGAGGACAACAGAGGAGCATAGGTGGCCAAGGGGAAATGAATACGAGGGAATCTAAAGCGCAACGTTGATTCAAATGGCAGCTTCGCACAATCAGGAATACGCACGGCACCAAGTTCGTCTGGAACTCGTTAAGATCGACATTGAGCGAACCGTCGAAGCGAAGGGATGCAGTGACGGAGGATACGACTTGAGCAATGAGACGATTGAGGTTAGAGAAGCTCGGGGAGACTACGCCCAACTTCTTCTTGCAAATATCGTAGATGGCCTCGTTATCAACCTGTTTTAGACTAAGAATCGTCATGGGGAAGATGAGACATGAAAATTCGAACCATGAATGAACAATCGGAGTGTTCAAGAGTCGTGTGAGTGGTCAACACGGAGTTGTACGGCTCAACCACGGAGCTTGACAGTTGAGGGGCGGGATAGACGCAGAATTCAAGCTTGGATTTCTTGCCATAGTCTGTCGACAACTTCTCCATCAAGAGAGCACCGAATCCTGAGCCAGTTCCACCACCGAAAGAGTGGAAAACGAAGAAGCCTTGGAGGCCAGAACAGTTATCAGCGAGTTTATTCAACTTGTCCATGACGGGGTCGATGAGCTCTTTTCCGACGGTGTAGTGGCCACGGGCATCTAGAATACTCGCGTTAGGAGAGGTTAAACAGATAGCAAAAAGGTCGGCGCACAGTTGTTGGCAGCATCCTCCTTTCCAGTGATCATCGTCTCCGGGTGGAAAAGGGAGCGATAAGGACCTGTCTTGACGTCGTCGATGCATCCAGGCTCAAGATCGATGTAGAGAGAACGGGGAACATGCTTTCCGGCGCCTGTCTCAGAGAAGAAGGTCGTGAAACCGCTATCGGAGGCAGAGGGAGATCCTTCAACGAGACGACCGTCGGGCTAAGGACAAGTATGAGGTCGCATCTTGATCCAATAGTCCATGATACGCACACTAAGCCCGTGCTCGAGCGTGTAGAGCTCCCCTGTAACAGAACCGTGATGAGCATGACAACGCGACGACGACGACGACATATGGGCTCACAGCAGGCATTTCCAATCTGGACACCAGCCTGGCCGACATGGATAGAGATAACTTCACGCATGATTGGGGAGCTGGACGAAGAATAGACGAGTTGCTAAGAGGATGAAGTGACGCAAATGGTGGACAAGTTCAAGCCAACGAACCAAAAATTGTCAACCGTTACCGAACAATCAACTCCGCTGACTCATTGATGACAACCGCTTCCTGCCAACAGTCTAGATTCCAAAAGGCTAATTAATATACAGATATTCACTGTTCATATGCACGACTCTGACGTCGACCATGGCTTGACCCGTCAAAGAATATCTTACTCAAAGGTCTCTGTGGCCGGACTCGCCGCTTTCCTTCTCTCATACTACGAATGGCCTGATCGAGGTCACCCCTCCCAACAGACAACCTACCGTTGGCGTATCCATGCGACGTGGGGGCATAAGAAGATGGAGGTCGGCTGGAGTCCTCCTTGTCTTTATGCTTGTCATCTGGGGGTTCGGACACCACGATGGGTGGCTGCAATTTCTTTTGAGCGACTTCGGCATCGTGGACTTCAAGTGCGCATTTCTAAATATCGATCACTCAGGAATGCTGGCCAATTCAGAACAAGTGCCCACGCACCTGGAGCGAAGACGAAAACGTCAAAATTAAGTTGAAGAAATCCTCGGGTTTGGGTGCTTCTGGGGCATCTGGATCCTCTCCATAGAATGCCAATAACGAACGGAGATCCGCCTCAACAGTTGAACCCATGTTCTTCAACGCCTCCACCGCAGGAGATATCTGCCCGACAAAGGTTCTCATAACAGGCACAAAGCGGTCGTTCTTGGCAGACTGCTTCAGCGACCCGTGAAGTTCCAGCTCTGATTTGACGAGCTGAAGGCCTGACACGAGAGAATTGATCGACTGGACTGTAGCTTGCACTGACACTAAGAAATCGTTTAGATTTTACGCCAGTTGACTGGATGCATGGACGTCGTACCCCTCGCAGCTGCCTCCATGCTAGGTATCTCCTCCATGAAGGCCGGCAGGCTAGGGTCCTTCTTCAGGAGAACCCTAGCGACATAGTGTAGCAGTGTCGGGCAACGAGGACCCCCGTTCGCTGTCCTCGTTTCTTTCAACTATTGTAGAGGTCCGATCGGTTACTATCCGAGCAGAGGAAAAAGACAAAGGCGAACCTTCAGCAGGGACTCCAGCTGGAAGCCCTGTGCGCCTCCCCTGAATGTCCCTCCATTCAATGAATTACCAATGGCGAGTACGACCTGCAAGACTTGCTTGAACTTGTCCGAGTTCCGCAGTTCTCGTGACGCGTTTCGAAGAGTGTTTAAATCCGGTCGTATCTCCTCGAGCTCCAGGCCAACTCGTCGACGGTATGCCATGCAATCCAGGCGTTCAGATAGCCTTTGAATTTTTATGATATGAGCGAAGTACTGATCTGCCTTTGCAAGTTTGTCGACATCCCCGAAATTCTTGATGCGTTCGGCCTGAACAAAAGTGATAAGCTTTCAACACACACTCAAAAAAGGAATCATACCTCTTCCGAACTGGGCAACTGCCTCCCGATCGCTTTCAGATCGTCAACAGACAGAGCGATGTCATTGATCTCGAGGATAGCCTGGCATATGCCATCATAACTCAATTTGATACGGGACAGCATGATAGCTTCAATGGAACACTATGAGTTGTCGGGGTTCCTGCAATGACGAAGCACGCACCTATGTTATTCGCTCGGGTGATATCAAGAAGGGTGGTCGGGCTCTGCTTGCTGGGACTTGTGATCTTGGAAGGAGATGATGGGTTGTTATCAACAACAAATGTTGCTTCCAAGTCGGAGAGATCGAATCCACCGTCTGAGCGTATAGCTCCCCAAACTGTCGATTCCAGGGAGGCATTCGCTACTTTGTTCCAGAAAAATGGTTTGAGACGTTTAGCTGGGCGGGTGACTCTGAGCTTCCCAAAGCCCTTCGACATCCCCGGGGGCGGGGGAGGAGGAGGTGGAGGGAAGAGCAGCGATGGCCCACCTGGTGGCGGTGGTGGAGGAGGAGGAACACCAACGCCAAATGATGGCGGGGGTGGAGGCGGAGGCGGAGGAGGTGGAGAAGGGAAGTCCTGCGACACAGGGCCGTGTGAGTGCCCAGCAGGTGGTGGTGGTGGAGGCGGTGGTGGTGGGGGTGGTGGAGGGGGGGGGGGGGGGGGGGGGGTGGGAGAGGGGCTGGGGGAGGGAGGGCGGGGCTG